>CM002491.2:600000-889624 GCA_000573905.2 Oryza punctata
GATTTATTCACGGAATATGGTCAGAACTATCTTTGTTTTTGAAAAGAAGGGTCAAATGAACAAACTTAACACAGTAAACCAAATCGGTAGTTAGATTTTTAAATAGGGTCAAAAGCGCAAATATCCTTATAAATATATATGGGAACATATTTTATACACACAAGCCTTCCCCATGCAATACTGTACACACCAACAAACAAACTTCACTGAAGAATCCCGAAAAATTTGTCTGTGTACTTTTAGTGGTATCACATCTATGGATAAAGTCTCATCTTTAAATTTAAATTCATTTTATAGAGGGAGAAGATTTATCTTTCTGTTACGGTTAAAACATAATGAATTTAAGATTAAGACTTTACACATGAGTATAATATTATTGAAAGTATATGTAAATTTTTTTAAAGTTTTTGTTGAAATTTGTTAGTTAGTGTACACGATGTGTACATGGAAAGTTTATGTGCACATTATATATTTCCAATATATATACATGGAGCATTTGTAACTACACGTCAACATTCACCGTGAAAGGAAACAGGGAAGTGAAGATTTATCTCAATACAAATATATGAGTGTAAAAAAAGATTCAACAATGAAATGTAGTACTGTAAAACCTGAAGTAACCAATAAACTGTACCGTTCACATTCATCGGTCAAATCAACAAGTACTCCATGTAAATCTTTCCTATTCAATGAGTATTCGAGACACAATCAGTATCATTGTATCAATAATAACATCACTATTCAGCTTATAAGGTTGGTCTGCAAACTGGTGTATATCCTCCTCACTGTCACAGTCTTTGTTGGCGGTATATTATGAGACCCTTCGATTAGACCTGCTGAAACTATGCAACCAGCGAGGATTTAGACTCGAGGCGTCAAGACTTATCGGGGCGAAGCCTCATGGCGAATACTACGGGGCAAAGATGGCGAAGGGTGAAGAGTCGCGTTGGGTCCCCGTAAATCCAAATGCGTCCTGGGTGAAGACTAAATGACGAAGGGTGCATGCCGAAGGAGGATGACTTCGCCGTATCGAGCCCAGCTCCAAGGAGGCCCAAGGGGCCATCCCAGCCGCTCTAGCCTGTTGGCCAGTGGGCCAGCGTTCGCCAATTGGCCCGTTAGAGACCCATGTATCTTAATTACACTGTATACCTATACAAGTGTCCTTTTCATAAGGGAAACCATGTAAATTTCCCTGTAAAATCTAAACCCTAATAGGGGATCTGTAATAGGACTATAAATAGACCCCTAGGGCCATGTAAGAGGGATCCCAAGAAAAATTCTTAAATTAATACACTTTACTTTTCCCAACAACTGTTGAGTAACCACGTCCTTCGACATATGCAGTTGTCACTTCGACAACAGTCTTTAATGCCCATATATATATCATAAAAAAAGTTTTGACTGTTAACATAATAAACTTTTGTAGCTTGTGATGCTAAAACAAATGGTTCATCACTCAAATTACTTACTCTCTCCATTCCAGAATATAAGAAGTTTTAGAACTGAACACGATTATAAAGAAAATAGGTAAAATTAGATAGAGAGATGTTGTGATTGGTTGAGAAGTGGAGGTAGGTGGAAAAAGTGAATGATGGAGGGTTGTGATTGGTTGGAAATGAAATTGTCAGAGTTACGGGTAAGCCAACATAGATCAACACACACCAACATGAGGGAAGATCCTAGACAAACCTAATCTGGTGCCATAGAGGCTGACATGAGGGATCTAGCGCTACCCTCTATCTCGCCGAGTTCGTATTTGAGGATAAACACTACCCTGTCGTCGACTAAATGTGGAGATCCATACTGCTAAGTCGACGACGACTAGATTAGGTTATCCCAAATATTGTACTCGAGTGATACTGATATATAATAGCAACACCGGTTTTGGCCAAAAGGAGTAGGGTTGTTATCTGACAATTCATGGGTCCTAACTTGTATAAAAATCCCTATCTCCATCTCTTTTAACTCAATCTTGCATATATCTTGGTACCAACGATTCTCATACTATGCACATATCATAGTCATGATCTACAACATTGACAGGAATGTTGGTGAAGTTATTATATTTTAGGATAAATACCGAGTGCTAAAAGTTATTATATTTTAGGACGGAGGGAGTAAATTGTTACACATGTGATTGAAGTTCACAAGTTTAATGCCAAATTTATCTTCCTTAATGCCCCTGCCTTTCAAAACATATATTGAACCATTCACATCTGGGTAATTGTAATATGCTTCCTTTACATTATAATTTAACTGAGCTATATCTATAAATCTTTTCCTATTTATAGATAGTTTTGATCTTTTGTTAATGGGTAATAGTTTTGATCTTTTGAGCTTGTCAAGCTACAAATGTCAGCAACTACCACTATGCACCACTACCATAAGTTCCAGAAATATAGATTTATTTGCTTCTTGGATTGAATACGACATTTTTTTTGTTTTTTTATACGCATAAGTATTACATACTACATATACTTTTTCTAAAACATAATCTTAGATATATATACATTTGAATTTACCTGGACCTGCCCCTGCCGCTAGGAATAGGCACTTCATGAACAACATCAACACAATTGTTTTTTTAAACAATCTGTACAAGATAGTGCGACGTTTTGATATAGCATGAAAAAATACAAGTCTATAGTCTTGAAAGACTATAGTTAGGAAAAAGAAAAAAGACAATCACACCACACGTCTACGTCTGACCCTATTGCTAAAAACAGAACAAGCTCACAACACCCCAAAGGAACGGGTCTTCTAAACGACGTCTCCAAGAAGGAAACAACACTAAGAGCGCCGCTGCCGTCAATCCTAGAGAACTAGGATGTGATTTTCAATTGAAGAAACCATTGGGAGAGGGGAGAAAATGCAACAATGTCCCATGGGGAAAGCGGCCCCCGCAGGCATCGCTGTTGCCGGCCCGAAGGCTATGCCTTCGCCCGTGTTCCTACTCTCCCGCGCCAATGAGTGCATGCCAGATTCAGCAGTAAACCAACAACTAATCCCATTCGACACGCAACCACCGCTCAACGGCTACCGGCTCGCCCCGCTTCACCCCGCCTCCGTCAAGCCGGAGATAGCGCCTCGTACGTTTTGACCTTGCCGCCGCCATCCCGTCTCCCCGCACGGTTGTCCAGCGGCGGTGAGGAAGGGAGAGGCGGTAAGTTTGGGTGGCCGCAGCTAGGGTTTACCCCCGAGCAGCCTGCCTGAGGGACTGCTAGTAGTATTTTTTTGAACAACTCGCACGAGACGGTGCGAAGTTCTATTGATAGAGCAGGAAAAAATTACAAGATTAAAACCCTGGAGGGTCGTAACCAGGAAAAAGGAAAAAACCACCACCCACACACCGACATTGCTAACACACAAGCTCAGGAGAAGGCTAACACCGAACCGGCCGCCGCTAGACCAACAAAGGGACACAATCGAGATTGCTCCCTAGGGGATGCCAAAACGACGTCTTCAAGAAGAGAAGCGACGGAAAAACCGCCACCGCCGTCCGTCGGGACTCAAAGGAGCCAAGACTGGGCTTTCGCCCGGCAATCACCCTTGAGGGGTGAGACAACACGACAACGCCCTCAGGAGGGGGGAATGAACCGTCGTTGGCCGGACTGAGTTTTCACTCGCCGATCGCCACCTGTAAATCCACGGCTGACACACCGATGCTCCACCACCACACAAGCTCTGCCGACATGTGGGACCCCTGTACCGGCGTCCCCCGCCGGCCAGCCTTCGAGCGACGAAGACCGTGCCACACCCACCGGTAGCTCCTCCTCACACCTAGGTCTCCTCCTCCACCGCCGGCCGCGCCTCTCGCGCCAACTGGCCTCCTCCACCGGACGCGCCTCTCGTGCCAATCCGGCCTCCCTCCATCGGCCGCGCCTCTCGCGCCAAGCCGGCCTCCAACTCCGCCGCCCGCGCCTCTCGCGCCGAGCCGGCCTCCACTGCCATCGGCTGCGCCTCCTGCGCTAAGCCGGTCTCCGACCCTTCCACCAGACGATGACGCGCCGGCCAAATGCAGCCGTCTCCCACGCCCTCGGCTAGCCATCGAAGGCCGCCATGCCTCCGGTGACCGCTGTCGTGGCCACCAGCCACCGTCTCCGCGAGCCGCCACCACTGCTAGCGGCCGCATCACTGTCGCCCTCCGCCACCGAGTCCTCCGCCGGCGTCGTCGGCCGACGTCACCGCCGCCCAACTACCGCAACCACCCGTCGCCGCCGCTGCCAACTGTCGTCGCCAGCCGTCGCAAGTCGACCACCGTCGCCGCCCACCACAGCCGGCCACCCTCTAGATCTGGCCGAGAGGTGCTGATCTGGGGGGCACCGTCCTTGTCGCCGCCGAGCACCGCGCCGTCACCGCGCAGGGACCAATGCCGCCGTCTTCGCGCCGTGCCAGCCTCAGGCCGCGTCTCTCACGCGGGTCCCGCCACCAACGCTGTGCCCACACAGCCGCCGGTCTCCTTTTCCTCCCCGCCTCCACATCCGGCTGCACACTGTCGTCGACTTGCTGGCTGACCGCCGCCTCGACAGAGGGGATCCGGCCTCCCACACCGGAGAGGACAAGTCCGGACTAGGGGGCGTCAGATCCGGCGAGGAGGTTGCCAGATCCGGTGACGCCGTGCGCCGCTGGACCCGCCCTATCCCTGCTACCAGCTCCAACCCCGTCGCTACCGCCGCCTCGTCCGCCCCGTTGCCGCCGCCACCTTCTCTGCCCCGCCGCCGTCGCCGCCCCAGCCTCGAATCTGGCCGCCTTCGCCGCCATGGGCGCCGGGATGCCCCAGCCGCGGCGCCACTTCAAGAGAAGCCCCGCCGCCGCCGTCCTTGCACCCGGCCAGCTTTCCAGCGGGCCACTCGGACGGCGGCGAGGCGAGAGGAGAGAGAAGGCGTGGCGGTGGCCGGCGCGTGTGGGGGCGCTCGCGTCGCCCCTGGGGCTGGAGCGACGCGAGAGGTTCAACTACTTGCGTGAAGTAGTCATTGTGCGAGGGACTGCTAGTAGTGCTTTGCTAACCACCTCGAGACAATTGTGGAGCCCGTGATATTTTCTTTTATCCTTTTCCTTTGGCACTTGGATAAAAAGGTAGAAGTCAAGTACCGTTGCGGGTCAGAGAACGAGAATCTCTCAAGCGATGTTGTTGGAGAAGACGCAAGTTAACAAGATGGTCCTTCAGTACTTACGGTTCACAAATCAATATATGTAGGATCTTATCGTACGTACGATTGATTTCATCATACAATTAATCATACCGTCTAGCCAACCATGCTATAGTAAAGTGAGACAAAATTGTGGTAGTGTGGTAGTAACGTCATATAATAATTACAACGTGATTTGCATTGGGATTAAAGTGTGATAGGATGTTAAGCTCAACGTACTATAAATGACGCCATTGATGCCTGCTACGTTTCTCGAGGGTGACCCTAATTAACTAGGGCGAGAGAATCTCAGGTTACTGTAAACATGATCCTACGATAATACATCACGCTACAGAAATATGCATATTCGCCGCGTATTAGGACGCACACTATCTAATTCGACAGAGCTATATATGATCCTGTTTCGTGGCAAATTAAACTTTTTTAAGGCAACTACGTCCTCTCCAATAGTGCTCTATGGTGTATTGAGAATTTATTTGTCTCTACATGGAAGGAAGCAGAGGCCTTCCCCTGCATCAACCATCAAGTCGGATTAGCTTGAGTGTCTTAACTGTAGTTACGAGTCTAAGAGACTGTTTGGTTCGATGTCACATTTTGCCTCGTCAAATTAATGTTAGGCTCGTCAGTTTCTGAAATTATTAATGCAGATTTTGTAATGAGACATGCATAATGAGGTTTTTCTGCTATAGCAATTTAGCATCGAGGCGAAGTTAAAGATGAATCCATTTCGAATTGCACTAGAAAATCAGCGTGCTGGTTGGCACGCCAGCAATTTATATAAAAATTTCTACCTAGCAATTTACCATGTGTTGTAATGTTAAATTATTAATTTATACCTAGCAATAGGTTGCGGTTTTCTGAAATATAAGATATGATATAGTGATGTTATTTGTCTTAATTGTATTTTCAGCATCGTAGGAAAATTATTGGGGTTACTTGCTATGTACTGCTAATTATGCTTACTTTGTCTTAATTTTTAATTAAATTAGTAGAATATTGTACTTTTTTGAATGTTAGACCCGTAATTTATTTGGTGCTTTTAATTTCACTATTAAACGGTTTTATTTTCTTTGTCTTAACTGTATTGATGTAGATATTTTCAACATCATACAGGAATTTTCGGTGTTACTTGCTTATGTACTTGTTATATTACACTTATTTGTATTAATTTTCAATTAAATCTGTAGTAGATTCTATTTGTTTGAATATTAAATCCGTAACTTCTTTTGGTGCGTTTAATTTCATCGTTAAACGGTTTATTTTCTAGACAAATAGTATGTTACTATCATGGAGTTACTTGACTGGATTTTATTTAACATGTAATAATTGCTTATAGGGAAAAATATCATAGGTTAGAAATCATAATATTTTTTCACGTTTCTCTCCCTTCCTTTTTTATTCATTTAATGCTCCATCACGTAGCTTATATAGCATAGTTTATCAAACACAAAAAAATATATGTACAACATTAACATAAAAAGTATGGTCGTAATATTATAAACTGGAAATAATGATCAAAGTTCATAAAAAATATTTTTTAAAGAAAATCTTATTTTAAATATCAAATATTTTTTTATCGGTGGAAGTATTTTTTTCCGGGACTTTCATATAGTATCTTCAGTGGGCATGCGTGCACATAACGCGCGCATAGTTTTCTTTATATTACTAGCTCACAAAACGTGAGAAACGATGTGCTTCAGTTTTATAAATTCCTTTCATGCTAAGACGTATGCTTGTGTGCAAGGCCCAACTGAATGACAGACCCTTCCATGAACGCAAGTTAGCGTTCCTCCTTTTCTTTTATTTTTTTAAAAACATTATCGATCTCCCCCGATGCATGCAAGCACTCCTGCCTGTTATTGCGCGTGAAGACCGATTCCGTGAATAAGAACGTGCCACGTGGCTTATCTCAACGGCGATTAATTTACATAGAAATCATGTTATAAGATTTCCACATGGGTGGTAAGTGTCACAGAAAACTAAACGAGAGCCCCATGAATTCGGAAGAGCCAAATATTAGTTTTCTGTGCTGACAAAATAACTACGATAATAAATGTGCTGTGCTGACAGATCTAAATTAACACACCCACTAAGCATTAATGCAGATCTTATACACATGGAGTACTACATGATCTTCTCAGTAATTTAACAACTGAGCTGTCAGTTTCTTCCAAAGCATGCATCACATGTCATTTTTTAATACACACTGCTACAGTGCTATACAGTAGGAACTAGCAAAGAACAACACATTTTGATCTCAGCAAGCCTCTATATAAACGGAAGAACGTGCAATGTACATCCTACCACACAACCACTGAATTAAATCCAGTCATCCAGGTTCCCTATCCTCCTGCCGGTATGGTATTTTACATTCTATGATTATATCTCCAGTACTTGGAGTGTCTTCTCTTCTGCATCTGCCAACGACATCTTTGCCATTAATTAGCTTTCTTGTTACATGTTTAATTAGATTAATACTAACATTTACAGTCAGTAATTACTAGTAATATTTATGTAACAGAACGTTTGGTTGATGTCGGCATTTCAATGTCCATTACTTGCTAAATGGAATAGCAAAGCTGCATATATATAGGGCGAAGATCTAATATATTTCAAATTAACAGATGTCCATTGTTTCAGTTTTATTTTACATGTGTGAATTTTCATGTTCTCTTACTAGATGGTTTCTTTTTACTAGTGATCTCAACGTGCAATCTTGACGAATTATTTTTTGTTGATTTTGTCTTAGTAAAATTTTACAGTAAGTATTATGTATATTTTTATGATTAATTAGCTAGGTGCCTTGCGCACATCTTTTTTCATAAAAAAGTAAATGTGTTGTGGAAAAATGAATAAGATTGATTGATATATCTTTTTAGGTTGTTTAGATAGCAAGTTTCAAGGAAATAACTAGGACCGGACCGTCTGGTGACTGACTTTTTCCATATCTATCTGTCAAATTAAGATTCAACGATATGATCAATATCCAATGCTTGTAAATTTTTTTCTCTGGGTGAATAAGAAAAGTTGAATCAGAATCATTTCAGAGGAAAAAAAGAAGTTGTTAGCAGGGTATTGATTTAGTAAATGATAATTGATGATAAGGAACTAATTGAGCAGTGCAATAATACGTATGATTTTGCAATTCAAATAAAAGGAATATATGTGTCTGGTGACAGAAGAAAGGAACAGCATGGCGAAGAAGAACTACGGCCAAGTGTACAACATCCTCGGTTGGGGCGACCCCTACTTCACGGTGAACTCCCATGGCCACCTCACCGTCAAGCCCCATGGCCGCGACACCATGTCCGGCCAGGACATCGACGTCCACTCCGTCATCAACGAAGCTCTCGCCACCACCGACGACGGCGACAAGAAACCCCAGTTCCCGATGATCCTCCGCTTCCCCGACGTGCTCAAGAACCGCCTCGACTCCCTCCACGCCGCCTTCCATGGCGCCATCGACAGCACCGGCTACACGTCCAGGTACCAGGGCGTGTTCCCCATCAAGGTGAACCAGAACAAGGCCGTCGTCCAGGACCTCGTCGCCTTCGGCCATGGCTACAGCTACGGCCTCGAGGCTGGCTCCAAGCCGGAGCTGCTCATCGCCATGAGCTGCCTCACCAAGGCCAAGCCTGGAGCTTACCTGGTGTGCAATGGCTACAAGGACGCCGACTACGTCGCGCTGGCGCTCTCGGCGCGCGCCATGGGCCTCAACGCCATCATCGTGCTAGAGATGGAAGAGGAGCTTGACATCGTCATCGAGCAGAGCGCCAGGCTCCGCGTCGAGCCGGTCATCGGCGTTCGCGCTAAGCTTCTCACCAAGATACCTGGACACTTCGGCTCGACGGCCGGCAAGCACGGCAAGTTCGGGATGCTCGCCGACAAGATCTACGAGGTGGCCGACAAGCTGAAGAAGATGGGCAAGCTGCACTGGCTCAAGCTTCTGCACTACCATGTCGGCTCCATGATCCCGACGACGGACATAGTGTACAACGCGGCGACCGAGGCCGCCGGCATCTACTGCGACCTGGTGAAGAAGCACGGCGCGACGGGGATGACCACGCTGGACTGCGGCGGTGGGCTCGGCGTCGACTACGACGGGACACGGTCGGGCAGCTCCGACATGTCGGTGGCGTACGGACTCGAGCAGTACGCCTCCAGCATCGTGCAGGCGGTGCGGCTCACGTGCGACGACAATGGCGTCCCGCACCCGGTGCTCTGCAGCGAGAGTGGCCGCGCCATGGCGTCGCATCACTCCATGATCATCCTCGAGGCGCTCTCGGCGATCCCGGAGCCGCAGGACAATGAGGACACCCATCACCGGCTGCTGAGCAAGATCCAGGATCTCTCCTCCAAGCAGCCAAGAACTGCTCATAGCGTCGGCGGTGGTGGCGGCGCCGTGGACGCCATGCACTCGCACGCCGTGGAGCTGAAGAAGCACGGGATCGAGATGTACAAGCTGGCGAAGAAGCTGTCAAAGAGGGTGACCGGCGACGCCAGCACCATCTACAACTACCACATGAATCTGTCCGTCTTCTCCCTCGTCCCCGATTTCTGGGGCATCGGCCAGCTCTTCCCGATGATGCCGGTTAGCCGGCTGAACGAGAAGCCGACGATCAACGGCACGCTCGTCGACATCACCTGCGACAGCGACGGCAAGATTGAGAAGTTCATCCGCGACGGCGTGACGCTGCCGCTGCACCCGCTCGACACGGCGGAGCACGGCGGCTACTACGTCGCGGCGCTGCTGTCGGGGGCGTACCAGGAGGCGCTGGCGTGCAAGCACAACCTGTTCAGTGGCCCGACGCTCGTGCGCGTCGAGAGCAGCGGCGGCGGCGGCGGCGCGTTCAAGATCGTCTCCGTTGAGCTCGGCCCGACGGCGGAGGAGGTCATCGGCACAATGAGGTACGACGTGAAGAATGACATTAGCGATGTGATCGAGAAGGTTGCAACGGAAAATGGAGTGTGGCCGATGGTTGAGCCGCTGATGAAGAAAGGGCTGACCACCATGCCCTACCTCAACGATTACAAGTCCCCGAAAACCACATTTTAATTAAGATTGTTTAGAAGCGTTAGTAATATTTATCGAAGAGTGCCTCGACCATGATCCATGCCTCCATGGACGAGCACACGAAGCACAGTCTATATTTGCCTGCTTGCTGTTGTATTCTCGAATAAATCAGGGAATTGCTAACTCACATTCCACACAAAATTCTACGACGCCGCGGCCCATCTGACCCCTCTTTCTTATCGACGATATACCGCCTCAACAGCACGCACACATTGAGCTCGCTTCATTACTAGAAAAAATGTACAAAGAGAAGTTTGGAAACTGTGTTATCATTACACATCTTCTTTTATCGCCAGGCATGACGTCCATGTAACCGCCGTCGAAGACGAGAAACGAGAGAAAGACGAGGAAAGAAGATAAAGAGAGGGGGTAATGATGTGGGTCACATTGTATTTTTTTTATTTTTAACTGGATAGTCACTGAAACTTGGATCCTATGTTTTTTTTACTTTAAATGCTACACCAATACCATTTAAACCGTTTTGGGGTCTTGTCTACACTAGTTTTGGGAGTTGAGGGACGCGTCATGGTACCGTGGTTTGAAGGACGAATGTCAGACCGAGGGACCTAATGTGAACTTATTCATACTCATAATAATGATTCTTATAGAAAGGCCCAGCCCACGTACTGCACAGCCCAGTCACCAGACGATTTCCGAAGCTTCCGGATACGCACCTTTCGTTATGCTCTTGCTAATGGCGGAAACTGTGGAAGGAAGGCTCTGGAAGCCGCATGAACTCTTTCTCCCAAAAGTGTTGAGAAGCCAAGAGAAGCCTCTGGAACACCTGCGACCCATCAATCGTCTTCCTGTTCGAGATATATATATGTCTGTCCGCCCTACTTGTCAAATCCAATCGACAGACAGCGTTCGAGCGATCGACAGACAATTCGACATTGTTGAGCGATCGGACCGGAGAAGATGGCGGAGACGGAGACGTTCGCGTTCCAGGCGGAGATCAACCAGCTGCTCTCCCTCATCATCAACACCTTCTACTCCAACAAGGAGATCTTCCTCCGCGAGCTCATCTCCAACTCTTCGGATGTACGTTGCTTGATTTCCTCCTCTGCGTTCCACTCTGTTTTTCTTCCATTTTGCGCTGCTTCTGCTTCCCCTTCTTCTTCTTCCTGAGGCTCACCAACTAACAACAATGTAGGCGCTTGACAAGATCCGCTTCGAGAGCCTCACCGACAAGAGCAAGCTCGACGCCCAGCCGGAGCTCTTCATCCGCCTCGTCCCCGACAAAGCCTCCAAGACTCTCTCCATCATCGACAGCGGCGTCGGCATGACCAAGTCCGGTCAGTACACAGCAATTCCTCTTCTTTCGTTACCTTCGCCGGCGGCGAGTTACTGACACAAATGCTCTTCAAATTTCACTCAAGATCTCGTCAACAATTTGGGCACCATCGCGCGATCCGGCACCAAGGAGTTCATGGAGGCGCTGCAGGCCGGCGCCGACGTGAGCATGATCGGGCAGTTCGGCGTCGGCTTCTACTCCGCCTACCTCGTCGCCGAGAAGGTGGTGGTCACCACCAAGCACAACGACGACGAGCAGTACGTGTGGGAGTCGCAGGCCGGTGGTTCCTTCACCGTCACCCTCGACACCGCCGGCGAGCGCCTCGGCCGCGGCACCAAGATCACGCTCTTCCTCAAGGACGACCAGCTCGAGTACCTCGAGGAGCGCCGCCTCAAGGACCTCGTCAAGAAGCACTCCGAGTTCATCAGCTATCCCATCTACCTCTGGACCGAGAAGACCACCGAGAAGGAGATCAGCGACGACGAGGATGACGCCGACGATTCCAAAGGCAAGGAGAAGGAAGGCGACATCGAGGAGGTCGACGACTCCACCTCTGAAAAGAAGAAGAAGAAGGTGAAGGAGGTGAGCCATGAGTGGGTGCAGATCAACAAGCAGAAGCCGATCTGGCTGAGGAAGCCGGAGGAGATCAGCCGGGAGGAGTACGCGTCCTTCTACAAGAGCCTCACCAACGACTGGGAGGACCACCTCGCCGTGAAGCACTTCTCCGTGGAGGGCCAGCTGGAGTTCAAGGCCATCCTCTTCGTCCCTCGCCGCGCACCCTTCGACCTGTTCGACACTCGCAAGAAGATGAACAACATCAAGCTCTACGTGCGCCGCGTCTTCATCATGGACAACTGCGAGGAGCTCATCCCGGAGTGGCTCGGCTTCGTCAAGGGCGTCGTCGACTCCGACGACCTCCCGCTCAACATCTCCCGGGAGATGCTGCAGCAGAACAAGATCCTCAAGGTCATCCGCAAGAACCTCGTCAAGAAATGCATCGAGATGTTCTTCGAGATCGCCGAGAACAAGGAGGATTACGCCAAGTTCTACGAGGCCTTCTCCAAGAACCTCAAGCTGGGCATCCATGAGGACTCGCAGAACCGCGCCAAGCTCGCCGACCTGCTCCGGTACCACTCCACCAAGTCCGGCGATGAGGTCACCAGCCTCAAGGATTACGTGACCCGGATGAAGGAAGGGCAGAAGGACATCTACTACATCACCGGCGAGAGCCGCAAGGCCGTGGAGAACTCGCCATTCCTGGAGAAGCTGAAGAAGAAAGGGTACGAGGTGCTGTTCATGGTGGACGCCATCGACGAGTACGCCGTCGGGCAGCTCAAGGAGTACGACGGCAAGAAGCTGGTGTCCGCCACCAAGGAAGGGCTGAAGCTGGACGAGGACTCCGAGGAGGAGAAGCGGCGGCGCGAGGAGAGGAAGAAGTCGTTCGAGCCGCTCTGCAAGGTGATCAAGGACATACTGGGGGATCGCGTGGAGAAGGTGGTGGTGTCCGACCGGATCGTGGACTCGCCGTGCTGCCTCGTCACCGGCGAGTACGGGTGGACGGCGAACATGGAGCGGATCATGAAGGCACAGGCGCTGCGTGACAGCAGCATGGGCGCGTACATGTCGAGCAAGAAGACGATGGAGATCAACCCGGAGAACGGGATCATGGAGGAGCTCCGGAAGCGCGCCGACGCCGACGCCAACGACAAGTCCGTCAAGGACCTCGTACTCCTCCTCTTCGAGACGGCGCTGCTCACCTCCGGCTTCAGCCTCGACGACCCAAACACCTTCGCCGCCAGGATCCACCGCATGCTCAAGCTCGGCCTCAACATCGACGACGACGCCTCCGCCGCCGACGATGACGCCGACATGCCCGCGCTCGATGACGCCGCCGCCGAGGAGAGCAAGATGGAGGAGGTGGACTGAATTACGCGCTGCTCGAGATTCATGGTGCCATGGTTGGGTGTGTCTGCATGCATTGCTGCAGCGTGTGCTTTGCGTCGTGTCACATGAGTCTAGCTACGTACTTACTATGTGGGTGTGTATTGCATTTGGGTTACTCATGCTGCATCTTTGTAAGCCATCGTTGAGAAAGTAGTAGTATCAGTATAAAAAATGATCGAATTCCTATGTCTGAACCTTTTCTTTTTTTGACAAACTACTATGTCCGAACTGGAATGATCGTATGTTTTCAATTCGGTACGCGCCCTTCAGTTTCAGGTTTTGCGCTCCATTTTGACAGTTGTTTCAAATTACGAGTATTCTGTTACATCAATGGTTATTACTACTACGTTTTTTGATATATAGCTATTTGTTTTTGAAACCGCAACGGGGGAACTGCATTTCGTGAACAGGCCGGTATGTGGTGGTGTCTTCCAGACATTCAGAAATCCGATTGCAAGGCCAATGTCTTGCGTGCAGGTTTTCAGCAGTGAGTCCTGGAGTCTTCCAGATTTCTGGGAAATTGAGAACCCCTTTGATTCGAAGGATAGGAGAAATACAGAATAAAGAAAACGTAGAAATGGAAGCGGTATGATTCCTCAATCTCACGGAAATAACGAACACATGAAAAAACATAAGAACACTTTGATACATATGAAAAACAAAGAAAAGTTCACAATATATATATCTTTTGCTATTTTTTCTATGGTTTAGGATTTCTTGAGGGTGAGAGACAGGTTTGGGGAGATGCGTGTGCAGGGAGACAAAAAGTGTTTGTGCAAACGGAACTAAGACAGATCTCGAAGTTGGGATTCATAGGCGTACTCCTGACGGTTCGAATTTCAAGGAAGTGCGAGAATGCCGCCGTGATTTTCTAGGGTTTAGTATAGTGGTTGTTAGACTTCAATTCAAATTCGTTTAAAGACCGTTGCTCTTCTGTTGGGAGGTGAAACTCCTCTAGCAGTGAACTGTAGGGTCCCCTTTTTTGTTCTGACCAAGGGCACAGGTGCGATCTCGAGGCACGAAGAGTAGTGGGCTTGGAAGGGTTCGGGCCCCCTCGGGGATGGAGAATACATAGTGGGTTTATATAGGTTCAGGCTGTCATGGAGGCGTAATACCCTACTCATGTGTGTGTGTTTGATATGTGGTTGATGTGTCCGAGAATACAAACGCTTGTACTCTCCATCTTGGCCCTTGCCCCAAGAAAAAGAAGAAGCCGCCTCTCCCTAGGGTAGGACCTCCTTTTATATCTAAAGGGGTTTCCATACAGGACTCAGACTTAGGTTCGAGGGAGAGAAACAATGAAAAGCGCTACAGATGCAATGATGTGGGCGCCATCTTGTTCAATGTGCTAGGACGTGGGCGTCCCATCATAGTACGCCTTCAACCATCATTCCGATTGACCGGGCGGACACCTGATCATTCTTCCGTTTAATTGCCAGAGACTTCCAGCCACCTGGGCTCTCCAAAGGGCGGCGCAGCACCGCAACGACCGAAGGATAAAAGGGGCAGTCAAACCCTAAGGACGGGCAAATGGCCCGCATTGAATGTGACGGGGCGGGGTATGCGCCTGGCACGCCCTACACCGGTAGGTGCGTGCGCACGGCGCGCGCCGTCACATCCACCATCGCATCTCTCACGTCAGCCTACGTGGTCTCTGGCATGCTCACCCACCGCATTGAATGCAGTAGGTGGGGGCTAGCGACGGCCGCCCAGTCGACGCACGTGGGGCTGAACGCGGGAGGGGGTTCGGGGCAGCCCGACCCCCCGCGTAGGAGGCAGCTGCCGCTCTACGCATGGCCCGACCCCCTCGGGGAGTGCCACGCGAACTCGGGGCGGCCTTCTTCCCTTGCTCGCGATACCCCCGGGCCCGTATCACCGACATCTTCCGTCTTTGATGTTGCATGTTTCATGTCTTCTCGATTTACTCGAGAATGATCAAGAGAACACAATATTGTTGATTGAGAAGTCTGGGTACGAGAACGATACTCATTTAAGTTGAAGTCGGGGGGGCTACTGTCAGGGTTACGGATAAGACATATTTTCTATCCTTGGAATCGTGTAGTATATGGATACGATATACCTGTGTGTATGCGGAGAGAGTTCGCTAGATAAAGGAAGTCGTGTCTGTAACAGGGGAAGTAACGAAGTCCTACTCGGAGAAGGTTAGGCTATTTTGCTTACCGTGCGGGGTCTGATATCTCTGAGTTCTACTTGGAGATCAAGGTGATCTACAGTATAAATATCGATTCCCAGGAGGGGGTATAGGGCATCGAATCTCAATACCAGATACTCACCACCACTGACACTATTCGGAGGACTTGGAGCTAATCTCGCCGATAAGGTCTCTTCGGGCCGATCTTGACAAGGATCTTGTTGGTGATATCAGGATTCGGTTGTTCTCTTTTGTACTCTATGGTGTTTTATATAATCTCATATGTACTGGTCATAGGGCTATTGCCTGATGAGCCTGAACCAATATAATCCTTGTCTCTTGTGTACTTGATGTTATATTATGTAGATCCTCATACCAACGTATCCCAATACCCTCCGAATACAGTCCGCCGGTATCACCACCCGTTGACACAACCCGAAACCGAAACCGACACAGAGCCGGCCGGTCAGACCATCGGGCCGGCTGATCTAACCATACAACACACGCCGGTCTAACCAACCTAGCCCATCCGGTCTTACCGGACCCAAACTGACAAACACAATCTTGTTCACACTTGAAAATCGCATATCACCAAAATGATTTCGCCAAGTATCTCCAAATATCAAAACCAATTATCTCACATATCAATTGTTTATCATGAAATAACAATCAAGCACACTTTGATTTTACAATATGAAATTACTAGGTATGTGAGAAAGGAAACTTACTAATAAAAAAAATGGTGTAGTCGTGGCCTACCAACTCTCCACTATCACAAAGCTTAGTATCGACACGATCATCAATTCATAATAAATCAACATGGGTTATGACCGTGATAGCAAACCCAACCTCTCCCCTTTTTCTTTACTCTTATATATGACTAATCCGGAAAAGATAGTCGATGATTATGTATAAAAGAATGACCTTAAAAATCAATGGTCAAGACATACCACAGTTACCCTTGCACGCTCACTGTATATATAGTGGTACCAACTGATCTAGTTTAGCACCCACAACTAATCAAGCAGCTAGCTAGAAGATGTCACCGCATGCAGTGCCCAAATTTGTACTTGTTCTTGTTCCATCCTTCCTTGTGATCCTATGCTCAATCTCCTTGTCCAACGCATGCACTGGCCTGGAAGCTTGCACAAGCTTGGAGCAGGAAGACTGGAGTGGATCGGGCAGCATCAGCATCCCGACTTTCGATGGCATCGACGAGCAGCAGTCGCTGGTCGTCCTCAAGAACGCGGAGATATGGCGGGACGTCCTCCGGCTCCCTGCAAGCAACACGTCGTCATCCGGCTCCGTCCTCCTCCCGTTCCGGATGGAGCTCTGGCAGCAGGTCGACTCCGGCGGGATGATGAAGAACGAGGCGTCCTTCACCACCACTCTAAGGTTCATGATCATCTCGTCGCCTACGGCGGCGGCGAGCCTAGCGTTCGTCGTCGTCCCTTCCCTGAACGCCGCCGATGGCTCATTGCCGCCTGCGTTGAACACGGCAAACTCCACCACCACCACCACCTCCAATAATAATCATAGCTTGGCCCTTGATCTTGGTAGCATCATGTCGGGCTACAGCACAGCCGTAAACTACACGGTGTGGATCGACTACGACGGCATCCGTCGGCTGATGTTGGCATACATAGCCAATGATGGCGACCCAAAACCGTCGGAAGCCTTGTTTGCCACGCCCCTCACTATGAGCGACCGTGTCCCGAACAAGGCGTACGTCGGCTTCATGGCCTCCGGTGCAGGAGGCCAAGGCAACAGTGAGATATTCGGCTTTTTGAGCTGGAACATGACGGTGGAAAGGGCCGGAGACAAAAGGGCTGGACAGATGAGCAAAAAGAGACAACTGGAATATGGGCTCATGGCAGTGATTCTGTTTTTCTCACTGTTCTGTATTGCTCTGATTGTGACCCTTGTGTTCCTCAGGCAGAACAACAACGAGACTAAGGATGAGCTAGATAAAGTGCTGACTTGTGTCGCCAGAAAGCTCAAGTACTCGGAGATTAGCGACGCAACCAATGGCTTCTCTAGTGAGGTGCTTGGAGAAGGTGCGTTTGGAGTCGTGTACAAGGGGAAGCTCTCAACCGGGAAGGATGATGAGAAGCAAGAACGGCAAGTGGCAGTGAAGAAGTTCAAAGAGAGCGGATACTGGCAGCAGTACAGCGAGTTCCTTGACGAGATTCAAGTTATAATTCAGTTGAGACACAATAATATCGTACGGCTTCTCGGTGCGTATATCCTTGTTTAATTACCCTGTTCTACTATTTATCAATTATCAGTCACTTTCTTTAATCTGTTAGTCGCCTAAACTTATAGACAACGTATGGCTAGTGTCGAAACTAGATTTCGGAAGGGGTAGCGCACGAGACCTAGAAGTGGATGGATGTGGAGACAAGAATTTAGACAGGTTCAGGCCCTCTCAATGAGAGGTAATACCCTACTCCTGTTTGGGGATTGTATCCGCCGGGTGTTGTATTGATCTGACGATCTAGTTATGCTCATGCCCCCTAGAGGGCCTCCTACCCACCTTATATAGGATGGGGGGCAGGATTACAAGATAGAAATCTTAACCAATACGGTATCGGTTTCCTAATACTACTCCTAAAAGTTAAGTAAGAGCGATATAAAAGGATTTTAAGGTATTGGGCACTCGATCACGCGCACTTTTGCCTAAGAAAAAAATGCCTAAGTCCCTAAAAGAACGTGACTGGCCACACCTGAAATATGGGCTGCAGATATATTAGGCCTAGACCAAAAAATATGCCTTCGATACCCTCAAAAGGATGACGCATATAACATGCCTCTTGACATGCTCCCGAGTGATAAATCTTCTGGGTAATGTAGACCAAGTGCATCTCATCCGAGTGGCTTCTGGTCCAAATAATTATCCCTCATGGGGTATAATGAAGTAAAAATGATAATTGAATCCCGACTGGTGCAAATACTCAGTCGATGGCCCTCATAGGGAATAAAGATTGATCCAGACCTTGAGCATAGGGGATAAGCTCACGGCCATGAATATGTATCCGGAACAAAGCCAAATCAAAGGTATAATCCTTAAGCCTGTGCTGATGAAGCCCCTGAGCATATAGCTTGTCATTATGTTGTAGTCGAAATCGTCAATTAGTAGTAGCTGATGTAGTCGGCATAGAGGCGAGATGACCAATGTGTAAAATGATATCGCTCATCAGAAGTGATGAAGATATCAGTAGTAGAGACAAAGTTGCCCATCAGCAGCGATAATGAAATCCATCGATTATGAAGATGAAGAAACCGGTCGACGACAGCTGATGTGACCAACGGTCATGACAACTGGTGATAGCGGCAATAGTCGTATGTGAAGACGAAGAAACCAGTCGGTAATGCCAAACATAATTGGTAATAAAGATGAAATTGCTCATCCATGGCAACAGAATAGGTGCGGCAGGAGAGGCATAGCATGATGTTGATGAAGACGATGATATTGATGATCCAGTCAATGGCGGTGTTGCAGCCGATGATATGATGAGGTCGCCCATCAGCGGCGGTGTAGTAGGCCAACCGTGAAAGCAAAATAACAAGTCGGTGATGACATAGGCAACCGAAGGTGAAGACATAGTCATCCATTAGCGACAATAGCGATGTCAGAGCCGATGAAGTAGAGGTAATACCAAGGAGGCTCAGCAAGAAGTCGACGAAAAATGATCCAGTTGAATATTCAGTGTTGATTGAGCTTGAACCCTCGAAGCAAACTCCTTGGTTGACGGTAATTGACCGGAGATCACGATAATATCAGTGGAGAAGTTGCTGATGATGACTTCAGAAATAATAATCCATCAAATTGTTGAAAATATGTCGAAGCTCGAGTAGTTTCCTTGACACCAACGTTTGCATGACGAAGATTGATACAATGCCCGTTGATTTATGATGATAGCAATAGAACTTGGTCTTGTAGCTGTTGCAAATGCTTTGCGTAGAGGTAAGCAAATCGTGTTATCCAACTCGTCGAATCTGAGCTAGTTGGTTGATAACCCCAAACTCCCGGGCATGGAGGTTAAATGTTGAACTTGATACTTCAGAAATTTGGAGTAAATTGTGGCGGCATCCAGAAACCAAAATTGTCGATAAAATAATTGGTGTTGCTGAAGTAGAACGCCTGCTCTGAGTTGAAGACGAAGATAATGACTTTTTGGAATTGACTCGTTGGCTGGTTAAATGATTGCTTGATCTTGACATAGCATCTGTGAATTTTGAGTCTTGTATTTGTGTAGCCCCCGACTCTATGCTTAGTTGGGAAAACAACTGATCATAGAGTCAAGAACTGTAACTTGCGTCGAGTAACCACCACTTGAGTGAAAATAAGCATTGAGGATGTCCGAGTAGAAATCTTGAAGATTGGAACGCCACTTGTAGTAGATTAGCTCGGCATCATATGCAAAGATGTCGAGGCTCTTGGAGACGTCGTGGTTGATGTTGCGAAGCTTCCGAAGTAGTGGCAGTAGAGTTTGCCGGTGCCGAAAATAATGAAGATGAAGTTGCCTCACAGTGGTGATAATATTGCAATGCCGTGATGACGTGGACACGAGTTGGGGGCAACAAAAGCAAACCATTGGCGAAGACGCGTAGTCGTAAAGATAAAAACACCAGTTGGCAGCGGCGAAACCAGTCGGCGGTGAAGACGAAGACGCCCAGCAACGGTGGTGTAACCAACCAACCGTGTAGGCAAGGAAACTAGTCGGCGACGATGAAGGCGAGCCCGCGGCAAAGACGTAGACGCCCAACAACGGTGGTGTGACCAACCAATCGTGTAGGCGGAGAAACCAGTCGGCGACGATGATGATGGCCGGCGGTGAAGACGTAGACGCCCAACAACGGTGGTGTGACCAACCAACCGTGTAGGCGGAAAAACCAGACGGCGACGATAACGATGGCCGGCGGTGAAGAGGTAGACGCCCAACAACGGTGGTGTAACCAACCAACCGTGTAGGCAAGGAAACCAGTCGGCGACGATGACGATGGACGGCGGTGAAGACGTAGACGCCCAACAATGGTGGTGTGACTAACCAACCGTATAGGCGAAGACACCAGTCGGCGGCGATGAAGGCGGGCCGGCGGTGAAGAAGTAGGCGCCCAACAACGGTGGTGTGACCAACCAACCGTATAGGTGGAGACACCAGTTGGTGATGATGAAGGCAGACCGGTGGTCAAGTCGTAGACGCCCAGCAACGGTGGTGTAACCAACCAACCGTGTAGGCGGAGACTCCAGTCGGCGACGATGACGATGGCCGGTGATGAAGACGTCGACACCCAACAACGGTGGTGTGACCAACCAAACGTATAGGTGGAGACACCAGTCGGCGACGATGAAGGCAGACCGGTGGTCAAGTCGTAGACGCCTAGCAACGGTGGTGTAACCAACCAACCGTGTAGGCGGAGACTCCAGTCGGCGACGATGACGATGGCCGGTGGTGGAGACGTCGACGCCCAACAACGGCGGTGTGACCAACCAACCGTGTAGGCGGAGACACCTGTCGGCGACGATGACGATGGCCGGCGGTGAAGACGTGGATGCCCAGCGACGGTGGTGCAACCAACCAACCGTGTAGGCGGAGACACCACTCGGCGACGATGACGATGGCCGGCGGTGAAGACGTTGACGCCCAACAACGGTGGTGTGACCAACCAACCATGTAGGTGAAGAAACCAGTCGGCGACAATGACGATGGCCGGCGGTGAAGACGTAGATGCCCAACAACGGTGGTGTAACCAACCAACCGTGTAGGCGAGGAACCAGTCGGCGATGATGACGATGGCCGGCGGTGAAGACGTAGGCGCCCAACAACGGTGTTGTGACCAAACAACCGTGTAGGCGAGGAAACCAGTCGGCGACGATGACGATGGCCGGCGTTGAAGACGTTGACGCCCAACAACGGTGGTGTGACCAACCAACCGTGTAGGCAGAGGAACCAGTTGGCGACGATGACGATGGCCGGCGGTGAAGACGTAGATGCCCATCAACGGTGGTGTGACCAACCAACCATGTAGGCGGAGACACCACTCGGTGACGATGATGATGGCCGGCGGTGAAGACGTTGACGCCCAACAACGGTGGTGTGACCAACCAACCGTGTAGGCGAGGACACCAGTCGGCGACGATGACAGTAGCCGGCGGTGATGTTCTGACTGATCCATTTCCGAAGCGCAGGAGATAAGCCTAAAGCCATGAATCCCCACTATGCATATCCGGATTTGGATCCTGCAGTATAAACATATAGGATGAGTAGCATTTGTTGGAAATATAATACTTGAGAAAAATTCAAGCATTTTAAAATGTTTATAATTATGTATTTCTCCTCTTATCTATCTTGATTTCCCCGAGTAGATGATTCCTTACATTTAAACACTCTGCCCGACTAGTCATTAACATGAGTTTGCCATTAATGGCACAAAGCTTCACGGATCAGAATTTACTACTCGGGTACTTTTGCAATTGTGAAGAGTAGAGAGTAAATTATATTATCTCTATGCTTTTGATTTGTTCCGAGTAATAATTAGCACCTTGCGTTATACACTCCATCCCACGAGCCCCCGGGTGCTAGGAATTGGCCCAAAGGCAACTATCCATCGACAAACCGAACGGGAAGCATAGGGATATAGAGCTCTGTAACTCGATTGGTACTTTTTACTCGGATTATCTCACAAGCAATCAAGATGAATATTATGAAAGTTTGTGAAAAAATATGATATAACATCTGTAGCCCCCGACTCACTACTCAATGGAAAACCAATTGGTGTAGTGAGGCAAAGGAGAAGCGAAATATCATATGAAGAATAGAATAATGATGACTTAGCTTTGTTGTATTCCCCGTGGTGACGATAGGGTTGTCCATCAATGACGACGAAAACACCAGTCGGCGATAGCGGAAATCGAGCCGGCGGTGAAAACGATATCGCCATTAGTAACGGCGTGAAGGCGAAGAGACCAGTCGGCGGCGATGACGATGGCCCGTGGTGAAGACGCTGACACCCAACAACGGTGCTGCGACCAACCAACCGTGTAGGCGGAGGGCACCAGTCAGCGGCGGTGGAGGCGAGCCGGTGGTGAAGATGATGTCGCCATGAGTAACAGCGGCGGAGCGCACCAACCCGTGAAGGCGAAGACACCAGTCGGCGGCGATGACGGCGGCCGGCTGTGAAGACATTGACGCCCAATAACGGTGGTGTAACCAACCAACCGTGTAGGCGGAGACACCAGTCGGCGACGATGAAGGCGAGCGGTGGTGCAGACATCGACGCCCAACAACAGTGGTGTGACCAACCAACCGTGTAGACGGAGACACCAGTCGGCGACGATGATGAAGGCGGACCGGTGGCAAAACCGTAAGCGCCCAGCAACGGTGGTGTAACCAACCAACCGTGTAGGCGAGGAAACCAGTCGGCGACGATGACGATGGCCGGCGGTGATGACGTAGATGCCCAACAACGGTGGTGTAACCAACCAACCGTGTAGGCGGAGATACCAGTCAGCGACTATGACGATGGCCGGTGGTGAAGTCGTAGATGCCCAACAATGGTGGTGTAACCATCCAATCGTGTAGGCGGAGACACCAGTCGGTGACGATGAAGGCGAGCCGGTGGTGCAGACGTCGATGCCCAGCAATGGTGGTGTAACCAACCAACCGTGAAGGCGGAGACACCAGTCGGCGACGATGAAGGCGGACCGGTGGTGAAGTCGTAGACGCCCAACAACGGTGGTGTGACCAACCAACTGTGTAGGCGGAGACACCAGTCGGCGACTATGACGATGGCCGGCGGTGAAGACGTAGACGCCCAGCAACGGTGGTGCGACCAACCAACCGAGTAGGCGGAGGAACCAGTCGACGACGATGACGATGGCCGGCGGTAAAGACGTAGATGCCCAACAACGGTGGTGTAACCAACCAACCGTGTAGGCGGAGACACCAGTCGGCGACGATGACGATGGCCGGCGGTGAAGACGTAGATGCCCAACAACGGTGGTGTAACCAATCAACCGTGTAGGCGGAGACACCAGTCGGCGACGATGAAGGCGAGCTGGTGGTGCAGACGTCGATGCCCAGCAATGGTGGTGTAACTAACCAACCGTGTAGGCGAAGGGACCAGTCGGCGGTGATGACGGTGGCCGGTGGTGAAGATGTAAACGCCCAACAACGGTGGTGTGACCAACCCACCGTGTAGGCAGAGACACCAGTCGGCGATGATGATGGTGGCCGGCGGTGAAATTGTAGACGCCCAACAACGGTGGTGTGATCAACCAACCGTGTAGGCGAGGACACCAGTCGGTGACGATGACGGTAGCCGGCGGTGGAGACGTAGACGCTTGACAACGGTGGTGTGACCAACCAACCGTGTAGGCGAAGAGACCAGTCGGTGGCGATGACGGCGGCCGGTGGTGATGATGATGTTGCCATGAATAACGGCGGCGGAGCACACCAACCGTGGAGGCGAAGAGACCAGTCGACGGTGATAACGGTGGCTGGTGGTGAAGATGACGTCGCCATGAGTAACGGTGGCGGAGCACACCAACCGTGGAGGCGATGGAGCCCTACTACAGCGGCGCGAAGACGGCCACTCGGTGATGTCGGGCTTCTCTAGCGAAGTCCAAGCGCGTGGCTCTGCTGTTGGCCGCATATAGCTGTAAGCGACCACAAGCAACAGCTCCCGCAGCGCACATGCAATCAAAAGAACAAATTAATTTAATCAACATGTTAGCAAACATATATCGATGCATGGGGTGATTAATTGGACTGATGGCCATGCATGGCCGTGTGCAGGTCAATAAATGCATATGATCAGCCTGCACAGCTGATGGCTCCTCCGTAGCCTTCAATTGATCGATGCCACCGAGAGAATCGGGCAGAGCGAGCAGAAACCGCCACGGAAAGCCGGATGGACTGCTGCGGAGGGCTGTCGCGTGGAGGTGTGGCGACATAACGGTGCCCACGTTGCACGCGATGCCTCCCTGTGCTCTTCTGTGCCGATGATCTTGTCGACGGTACCTCGGTGATGGTCACGACACATCAAAACAAGAAAATAGCCAGCCAGCAATAAGATATGCAAGACATAGATTGACTTAATTAATAATTAAATCAAGACCAATCTAATGATCGGTAGATTGGAACGGTGAACCTGGTTGAACGTTCGCGCTATCGAAATCGGTGAGATTGATCTCATCGTTTCTTCTGAAGTTGATTCCATCGCACTTTTTGACGAGAAACTCGGTGTACCCCTACCTGGCGCGCCAACTGTCAAAACTAGATTTCGGCAATATGAAAAGGGGGTAGCGCACGAGACCTAAAAGTGGATGGATGCGGAGACAAGAATTTAGACAGGTTCAGGCCCTCTCAATGAGAGGTAATACCCTACTCCTGTTTGGGGATTGTATCCGCCGGGTGTTGTATTGATCTGACGATCTAGTTGTGCTCATGCCCCCTAGAGGGCCTCCTACCCACCTTATATAGGATGGGGGGCAGGATTACAAGATAGAAACCTTAACCAATACGGTATCGGTTTCCTAATATTACTTTACAATATTACCAAATCAAGACTTTAGGCCGTTCTGTAATACATAAGGAAACGTAATACCCAAGTCATGATACATATTATACAGATATAAGCTATCCCTATAACTAGTCGGATAACCATGTCGAGTGGGTATGGGGTACCCATGATTTCTACAGCTAGCCTTCACTTCCACACTATAAAATGTTTAGCTTTTATATTAACACACTAAAACTTGTTTAGATTGCTCCTTCCCCTCAAAGACTTTTAGATATATGATTACTATGTTTTTAATATTGTGTAGTGTTAAATTACATGTGTTCTTATGCTTATGTGAAGATCATTTTCTTTTCCAATGCTGGTAAGGATCACACCCAAGTATATATTTTTATTTTAAGTTAGTGTCACTATGCGGTTCAGGTCATCAGTGATGAGCTCAGACCGTCATCTCTAACGGGTAGGGTGCTGGTCAGAGATAAGTGGTCAGTGATGACTTAACTTATCTCTAACGGGTGAAGACCTGTCACTGGTACGGGACACCTTTGAAGGGCTGCAAATGGTAACCCATCAAATGTGATGTTGACCCCTTTCACTGGTGGCATTGCAACCTGTCATAGGTGGCTCACCTGTGATGGGTAGCATAATGCAACTCGTCAATGGTGCGGATTGCAAGTGAATAAAATAAACAAAATGTATTCCATTCTAGCTCATTGCAGATGCATTCATCTCGCAAATTAAATTCACAAAGCACAAAATCATCACAATCACACATCTGGACATACCCAAACACACATTCATATCTAATCACATATCTGGGCAATGCTCGTGGAGGCCGGATCCATTGGGTGGCAGTCATAGAAAGGAGACCGCGGTGGCCGATGGTCGGAGGGGGGGGATGGGCGGGTGGCAGAGGAAGAGAGAAGAGAGAGCGGAGGAGAGGAGGAGATAGGGAGGGAGTCGAGGTGGAGGAGCGGAGGAGAAGGGGCGTGCTAGAGGGCCCTGGGGGTAAGGTATTGGGGTTTCTTTTTTCTTTTTTGAAGTCACCACTAATGATATAAGAATTGAACACGTTGAGGTGAGATATATCTCACCTATGACAGCTACAACTTAAAAGCACCCATCACAAGTAAGATGTCATCTGTGACATGCCTATGTGTGGGCTCGATCGTCTGAGACGTTATGTGTCCGGTCCTTATATAGATCCGTTACAGATAAGTTCTTACATGTGATGGGTCATTTTCTTGAGCCTCATCTACAACGGAATTTACTTTAACCCGTCAGAGATGATATAATCCGTGATGAGACATTTTGTTTTGTCATAGGTAGACCATCACACATGGGCTGCTCTTGCATGGTGTGTATTCTCTGTTTCATCCTTAAACAAAAAGAAAAGTAGGCCCATAGGTAGTTGAATGTTGATGTAGTGGTTTAAGAAAGTGATTCAGAGATAAAAGAAATCGGTTACTTCATAATAGAATTGGCAAAGATTGACACAAAAAAAGAATGGCCACTAACATGGGGTGAGACTGAGCTTTAGAATAAGAAAACACTAACATAATTTATAATAGTTAAACACTAAGATAACATAACGTACCATGTAACTAAAAGACATTTTTTTTAAAAAAAACTCTGGAGACAATATAAATGATGTTTGAAGAGATGCTAGATTTATGATATAGCTATTTTACGTATAGAGAAAAAGAAATATGGACCGTACGTGTTTATGCATATCCTCCCTGACCTGCAGGCTGGTGCTGCGAGAAACAAGAGTTTATGCTAGTGTATCAGTACATGCACAACGGCAGCCTCGACAAGCACCTCTTCGAGTACTCGTTCCTCGCCTGGGAGACCCGGTACAGGATCGTCGGAGACATCGCCGCCGGCCTCCACTACATCCACCACGAGCTTGACAACGTGGTGATCCACCGTGACATCAAGTCCAGCAACATCCTGCTCGACCACAGTCTCCGCGGCTGCCTCGGAGACTTCGGCCTTGCCCAGGTCGTGGCCCGTGGCAGGAGGAGCTCCAGCTCCACCGGCACCGCGGGTATGGGGTCCGCCAGTGCAGCGGGAACGGAAGGCTACATTGCGCCGGAGTACGAAGCGAGCGGCAAGGCGACGGTGGCGAGCGACGTCTACGCATTCGGAGTCGTCATCCTTGAGATCGTCACCCGTAGGGAGGTATTCGATGATTCCCAGCCCAGTGGCTCTACGCATCTCGTGGACTGGGTACGGAACGAGTTCCATGACAAGGGCAAGCCGTTGCTGGAAGCCGTCGACAGAGACCTCACCGGCGGCGGGCGCTGGCGGCGGCACGACGCTGCTGAGGCAGAACGCCTACTTCTCCTTGGCTTGGCGTGCACCAGCACAGACCCTTCTGACCGCCCAATCACGCGGGACGTGCTTAAAATCATCGACAAGACCTTGCCGCCGCCGGTGGTGCCGCCTCATCGGAATATTCCCCGCGGCGCCTCCACTAGGCCGACACCAGTGGGAGGACTAGGGCTCCCATCCATCTCCGTCCACGATGCCGATGACGCTTCAATTACTATTACAAGGTCAAGATTCAGAAGATCAATTGCGTTCCTCTGTCAGGGACACATGACTTTTCGTTCCGAGGAGGCACAGGTCTGACGCTCACCAGTAATTCTTCATTCTATACGTACTTATACTGTATCATATACGTACTCCTATCGTGACACGTATATATGTACGTTGTTGGTCTTGGTTTCCGAGTGTGGTGGATCGTCGATTTCTTGTGTAAGCTGATCGATAACTTACAATCGCGTGTAACCTAAGTTTCCCTTCTACGTACTCCAATGCAGTGTTGATATATTCGTTCGCCGTGAGAAGAAACAAAGAATAAGAAAATTTCCCCATACCGTGTGCTCATGTTTTATTTCCACTTCTTGCCACGACGTTAACTATATTAACTAACTAGGAAGATATAGCCCGCACATTCATGCGGTGTTCCAAAAGTATGCTTAACGAATTAACTTCAAATTAAAAGTAACATGCTTTTCATTTCTTAATTGAATGTTTCCTTGTTTCTCCTTTCTTAGAGACCTCGAGAAATTTTTATTACTAAATGCCGATGAATCGTTTCATGCAATTTTACGAGGTCCATTTGGCCTTGCATGAATATGATTTAATATGATAGCTAAATATAACTGTGTAAGCTCATTATTTTTGGAATATGGCTTTTTCATGATCACCATCATGATTTAAATATTTTCATAAAAATATTATGATTAATCATATTATGAGTTCATATATGCCAAACGAATCACTCTTTGAAAGCTAGCGCACATTGGGCATTAAGTAAATACATTTGATTACATAATCTTTAATACCATGTCTATAATGTGTACCCTATTTCACAACTACAAAAAGCATTTTTTCAAATGGGCAAAACCTATTTTAGCTATGTATTTTTTAAGAATGATTTAAGATGGCATATAAATCTATTAATTTTCATAACATTTCATTATGGCCCCTTGATAAATTATTCTCTTACGTGGAAATTTATTCGTAAAGGAATTTTTTATTATTGTTCGATCTGAATTAGCTATGCCTGTTTGTTGAATGGTCTAAGATGACAAAATATATGCTCAATTTTATAATGTTTCATGTCTATTTGGTTCATATGGAAAGAAAAAGGGGAGTGGATTCTAACCACTCGAGGGGATATCCCCCGTATATATTTTTCTTTCAAATTCGATACCAATAGTTGTGAAAAATTATGAAAAAAATTGACAATACTAAGTATTGTGATATCTATCTGTCCACCAAAAATCAAATCAAGTTGAAATTCGACTTACACATCAAGAAACAAAGAAGACAAATTCAGATATAAACAATACGATGCAATTCATGTCCAAGTGAATGGTTTTTAAGCAAACGAGAGGACATCCCCTCGAGGTATCAAAATAGTTTCCCAAGAAATAGTATATGTCCAAGTGACGTGTTCTTCCTTTTATATAGTAAAATATAGGCAATATGGCTCTTCGATCATGTATGTTGTTGTAAATAAAACAATAGTTCAAACAAATTAAAAAATGAATATATATAACTTGAGAGTTATGATCATTGAGCTGTCTAATTACTATTTCTTTGATATATTTAGCTGTTAGCTAGAAAACAAGAGAAGAGATGGAAAGAGAGAGTTGGAGGTGGACTATGTACATACCTGTGTGCATACTTACTGGGAGGAGAGGGAGTTAATACGGGATTCATTTTCTTAAAAAGAATCTAACATTAAAATCAGTGGTGTTGACGATACTTAATGTTACAACGAGAAATTAGCCAAATTTTCAGATCATTTTTTTTATAAATCCGTATCCAGGAATCAAGTTAGGATATGCAAAATGACAAATTAATATACAGATTCAAACGTAAATAAAGTATAAATAAAGGCACTTAGTACTCACACCGAAAAGAAAGCAGCAGTAGAAAAGGGGACAATCCTAGCAGGGTTCAGTTCCACTCCACAAGTAAACTCAACTGGGGTACCAGCTTTTGTCCTCTAATACCGTCTTTAGCTCAGAAGCACTATATTTTTGAAAATGGGGAATATACCAAGGCTGAATATAGCCATCATACTCAACGAGCAACACCAATGATGCAGACGTGTACAAGGAGACAAATGGAGGATTGTGGCTATTTGCATAAAGGCATATGCTAACATTTATAGTTGAAAACAACAAAAGGTTGATTAATTAAGATAATATTAAATCCCCACTGAGCTAGCAATGCTATACCACGTTGAATAGGTCCAACCAAACCACCTCAGGTACACCAGTTCATTAATTCCAAATTAATTAGTAGAGTGAGACTAATCACAGTCAAGCTGGTCGATCGCCCATAACTAGGGGGATATCTATTCAAATAGTTCTATTCTAGTGTTGACGATGGAATTTGGCAACAATATGAATCGGAATTAAGATCCAATTCGAAGCGGATTTGAAGATATGCGGAGATCTCGAAAACAGAGTGTGCATTGGCTGGAAGTCTGTATCGGTCGTGTCGGTGTCATGGGCCCAGGGATATGCTAACTTAGGGCTTGCGGCGACCCCATTCGCCCACGTGGCCGTCCCCCGAGGGGGGATCGGGCCCGAGGGTGACGTGGCAGCCGCCCACTCTAAGTCCCGACGCCCCTCAGGGGCTGCCAGATTAGGGGTCGGGCTCTCCCGACCACCTCGGGCTACCGCCACGTGTGGTGGAGTAGGTGAGCGCTCTCGGCACTCACCTATCCCCATTAATGACGGCGCAGCCGGATTGCGCTTGCGCGCGTACGTGCGGCATTAAATGCAGAATGACACGCACGCGCGAGCCTTACACCGGTCACGGTCGGCTGACCGGCCTGAGACCAATCCGAATGACCGATGGGACACAACGCAGTACCAGGCATGCCGCCGCACGCCCGGTAGGTATGCTGCGCATCCCGTTAGGTCACATCAAGATTATGTGAGCCGCTTCGGCTCACATACCTCGCCAGAGTTGGTGCGCCAGGTCTAATCACCTGGCACGCCTCACCCCGTACGGCGGGACAAGCAAGTCTCCGGCCATTTAATGGAGAATGACATGCAGCGTCATTCCTAGATGATGGGCGATCCGACAGGAGTCATACCGGCGCTACAGGACGGTTGACTTCTGTCGCAAGTTACAGTATAGCCCTTAATTGTAAAACAACTTTTTCCTTTTCTCTAGATTTTAGCCTGTCCGGCCCATGTGGTGTCCCATTGAAGTATAAAAAGAGGCCCAGGCCTAGAGGAAGGGCTCGTGGCTTTTTATGGCTGAATCTTTCTGGCTCAACTCTTGAGAGCAAGAAACACACAGATAGTCCATCACACAGGAGTAGGGTGTTATGCCTCACCGGCCGAACCCGTATACTCGCTCGCGTGTCACCACCCCCTCTCTCTATTTCTCTACATCACCGGCGCACCGGAATCGGGCTCGGGAGTGCCTCTCTTTCGCGCCCTATGCCGAACTCAAAAAGGGGGTCTCCACAGTCCCCCGCTGTGGAGTTTCTCCTCCGTCAGGTCGATATCGAGTTCAATATGACTAGCCGATACAACCGATATTGGTAGGTTTGGTTACAAAGTCAATGTCGGATTCAAATAAAGGGCTTCAATGATGTTGCCAGGCAAGGATAGAGTCCGAGATTGCTTGATTGTATCTATTAATTAGGATATTATTTGATTTCGTTAGAAATATTTTCGGTAAGAGTCCGCCTAACGGACTTGTTCGTTGGTTAGAGTTGTATTAGGAAAAGTATGAGCCGAGTCCATTATGGACAAAGTTGTATTTTCGGGTATAAATATAAGCCCGAGGTCTTGTGAATAATTACACCAGTTCAATATACTCTCGGCGTATCACCACCTTTCGTTACTTTTCTGTTTCGACGAGTTCTTGCTTTGAGTCGGGCTGCATCGGTTTTGATCTTCGACAAGAGGTAAAGCTTGTTATGGCGGTTTGCTTTATCGGGATTAGTGCTTACATCTTTGTGACACTAATATTGTTTTCGTGGTTCACCGAGTTATCATATATGTTTTATAATCTAAACTGACAATGTTTTCTACTTGCATCCGCTCATCTCCTTTTAGGGTTTTGTTTATTATCCTGTTGACCTAGATTATTTAATATCTACCATCCTGAAAAGATAATCATCGGCTTGATTGTCTAGATATTATGCTTCTTCTCATACTTAGTGTTGTATCAGTTATGTTTGATCTACTAAATCGTGCTTAGAATCATAATCTCTAGCCTGCCACATGGTTATTAATAAGGATAGTATCGGGGTTTCAGCCGATCTTACCTGATATAGTTGTTTTACTTTGATTTATATCTTGTTTAACATATTGTTCCTACCCCTTATATTAGGATCTCAACTATTTAAATATATTAAGCTTACTATCAATCTAGTTGATATTAGTTTAATAATTTATTATAATGGTATCCTGGTATAAGGGTTGTATCGGAGCTATAGCCGATACACACTTAAACTGAAGCATTGGCTATAACATGAGCATACATTATCTTTATTTCATGTTTTTTTTGGATCTAGGCAATTTATACTATCTCGTTTAAGTCCGATCTATTCCAATTGCGGATTTCTAAAGAAATATCGATTCATAGATTGTGTAATGTTGATATTTACAGCCGATGGACTGAGTTTAGGGTTTACTTATGCTTATAAATCCATATCATGACCAATCCAACTTTTCTTGCATCGGCTAGGTTACAATACAATACAACATCGGCTTCCTATCCGATCGGCTATCGTTTACTAACAACAACTTCTTGTTTAATCCTGTTGATTGCAGGATTAAATCAACTGGCACGCCCTAGAACCCGAAGGTAAGCTTTTGGACCTGCAGTAGAGTAAAGCAAATCTCTCAAGCCGTCATGTTTTTATATCAACATCTAGCCAAAGGTGTACAACTATACCTACAAAGACACAATTCCACATATGTTGCCATGCCTCAAGTATCACCATGGTACTGCAAAGGGGGAAATTGTGACAAGACCCTTCGCATAACTACCCCTAACCAAACACACAACGCTGAGGTTTCACCCCCAACCTTAAACCGGTGTGGGTAGTCCCCACATGTGCCGTGGTGAACCCGACAGTCGATCAATCCTTAAACAAGGGCTGACCCACCTCCATCACGCTCACCCTTTCCTGGGTACATCTGAAAGGGAAATTCTATACTACAAGTCTAGTGGTTGCCCATGCTTTCTTGTGGTAAGTTGGTAAGTCTTCTAAGGTTTAACACGAACAATTCCTTAATTGCCATGGGTGCGATAATCAAAACCATGTACCCACAGTCCACCATTAGGCCATATTTTAGTTGAATAATTACGACCAGTAAACATGGCCTGGTGTCTTGAGCTCGCGACTCGTTAGGATACTAAATGTAGATCATGTGATTATCCCATTAAGTTGACCTAGTGGTAATTAAGAATGGCTAAGCATATCATTATTCTAACTAGGCCACATAAGAGACACGAGATAGTCAATATTATCACTCGAGTTTGACAAAGGATGAGCATCGATTAAACATGGCACAAGCAAGTAGGTAGGTATTCCCTATTCCCATGTGATTGGCAAAACATAAATTTTATTTGCAAACATGTAACATCCTGAAATTTCCTAACAAAAATATCACTAAAATTTTAAACTTTTTAAAACTTTTGCATCATGCTGGTTTTTATGATTGTTATTGCTTGCCAAAACCATAAATGGTCACAATGAAAGTAAGGTAAATATCTATATTTGAGTAATAAATATAATTTACCAGATTATATATGAGTGTTTCATTGGAATATTTAAAACAATATATCAAGTCTCCCGTGGCATAAAATTCACTCATATAAAATAATTGGTCATATAAATAAATTGACTTCTATATGTAAAACAGGCTCATGGGAGTATTTGATTCAATATTTAGATCAATATTGTACCGAGTCTCAGGATGTCTTCATGAAATAAAACCCAAATAGATTAAACCTATCTATGTAAAATACATTGCTATATAAATAATTTCGACCAATGTACCATTGTATTAATAGGGTCACTTCGGAATATTTAATCCAGCGTTATTCTCAAGTCTCCAACATATATAAGTTCATCTTGGGTCAAAAATCCAAATTAATCTAAAACAATTCATTTGTGAGAGGAATAAACGAAGATTCAAATAAAATATTTGAGTTCTTAAATCCAAAATGTATAGAGTTGCATCTCAATTCAATTCCAATCTCAAACATTTTCAATAATAGCCCCTCCATCTTTATCTTTTCCTTTTCTTCCTTTTTTTTCTTTTATCTCGGCCTGCCACTGTTCATGGGCCGCCAGGTGTTCAACCTGTGTTTGGGCTGCCCGAACACCTAGTGCCCCACCGCTCCTATCGCTCCAGTGCCCACGCCTAGCCGTGCGCCGCTCCCGTGCACCGCATCCAACCAGTCGCGTCATGTGCTGCGTCGCCTCGCGCCGTTCCCAACCCAGCCCCATCGCGCGCCCGCATACCACTCGACCGAGCCACACCCGCGTCGTGTGCTGCGTCGCCTACGCACCCCGCGTCGAGCCCGCACTGAGCCCCACGCCGTGCCGCGCGTACGTCCTATCGCCGTTGTTGTCGCATCGCCAATCCACCGTGCCGCGCTAGCGTCCCATCGCTCTTCCTCGCCAGCTCGACCTCGCCTTAGGGCGTGTTTGGCAGGGCTCCAAACAACTCCAGATCCAAAAAAACAGCTCCACTCTAGTTTTTTCTAGCCAAACACTCCCAACTCCAAAAACTCCAGATTCAAAAAAACATGAATCTAGCTCCCAACTCCACCAAATCCATGGAGTCCCTCAGGGGGTACTCCGCAAACGCAGATTTTGAAAGGACTCGTGGAGTTGGGTGGAAATTACCCACCATTGCCATCCATTACACAACTTACCGGTTCATTTCCTTTTTTCTCCCACCACGTGTAAGGACCCCCGTTTTGCAACAGGAATCACGCGTGTATTCTGTGCCATTTCCCTGGATCAAGTAGTTTGGCACACACGATACATAGTTGAATTACCAAAAGCGCATACATATGCATCGTGTACGAGTTATTACATCATAGGCCCGAAGGCGTAGTTTTAGAACAAAGGACCAAACGGTCCGAAATACAGTCCAAAAGCAGAATATAGATAAGTAGCGGAGCGAAGGCAGCGGCATCGCCATTGCCACAGGCAACGACCATATCTAGACCTAGTGGACACCCTCTTCTTCCGCATCTTCTTCGTAGTAGGCGTATGGATCCTCCGCAGTGTCATCTTCGGCTTCTGATGAAGTGTATAAATGCAAGGGTGAGTACCAACCGTACTCAGCAAGTCACCACGGCAATGATGCATATGAAGGATTTTATTCAAGGCAAGGCAAGGGCTCAGTTGCATAAATCTAGTTTTGCAGTCATTTTCACAAACCTAAGACCTAGCATAACTGATCAATTTTTAATACCACAGTTCAAATTAAACAACGACGGTTCTGTCTACCATCCATTATGATCCCAAGGATGGCTTCCCGCCGTTGGTCGTCATGGTTTTCTGTGGACGTCCACCTTCCTGCTCTCAGGAAGTGGCTCCAACAGCATAAAACTCATCATGCAATATCCCATCCCACACAGGTTAAGAATTTAGAGTCTAGCTAAGTGTAATGCACGTCCCGGTGCTCAATATCCGCGAGCACGGCTATTCGAATAGATTGTTTTACTCACACTGCAGTGGATGTACACTTTACCCGTGCTCCGCGACTGCCCAACACATGAGCCTCGTCCCAACACATGAGACGCGTCACGGCAAAGCGTTTCGATAATCTTACATTGGCAGTTCCCGCTCCATGAACTATCATCCTCGTGCACTCTAGGCGTATCTGTTTCTAGCAGTGAGAGGAGTTCTGGCGCTCCCGGGGGAAAGGAGTCTCACACACACACAAGTTTATATCTTAAGTCTTAGATTCTCACTCTCACACACGTGGCAGCCCTACCAACGGCGACACCGATGTAGGGTACGCATCGTGTCCCCACCTCAACGGTTGCCCCGTCGTAGCGAACCTGCCTCACACACTGGGGTGAACCATCTATGCAAGGATACTGCCACTGCTCAGCTATCTAGTCAGCTAGGTCTATACCCATCCGAGAAGTACGGTTGTACTAGGGTCGTTTCATGCTTAACTTCATGGCTCGGTCCTTAACTGACCGGGGACGGAACTAGCCTTTTCCGGATACCACCCCAATCCACCATCCGCCCCAGTCGAAAATATTTGTTTGGTTTTATTTCTCTTTCCTCAAATCATGTTATCATATCATGGCAATGTGGCGCTCATGTCTCCACATGCCGCATCTCAATTACCTTCCCCAAGTTAATTGCCCAAGCATAAAGCATTTGATAAATATGAGTATGCATGATTCTAGAATAGCATCGCTAAGCATTTGTCATAATTGACTAGGGACTCATGTATAAGCATGGTTACAAAGGAATATAGGGGATAAACAATAATCATGGTATGGCATAATAACAAGTAGGTTGTTCATCATTGCATGCAACTTATTTGTAAATAAAAATGATTTCGCAACTTGGGATCAACATGTTCAAGGATAGTGATGACTTGCCTTGCTCGAAGCCCTGTGGTTCTTGATCTTCGGTCGGACTCACCACTCCCTCGGTTTCTAGAATTACGTGCGAAAGAAATTGAATTCGCTTAGAATTCAATTAAAATCCGACGGAATCCAATTAAAGAAAATGAAAGGGGAAATTGAGCGCGAGCGTTGAACGTCGACACCGATTCCATTTTATTTAGGAAGTAATTCTATTTCGATTTTTAACACCGTTGTCCTAAAATATTAGCACTAGCCAATTTAGAATTTTAATCCGATTTAATTTACGCGTCTCGAATAAATTAGATCCCGCTAATAATACTTTAACCTTAGGTGATCGGTAATATACTAAATAATTGCAATGGCTACTCGAGCGTATAACCTAATTGACGAGTAAAATTAAATAATGATTAAATGGTTATTGCAATAAACATTAACGGCAACGCTTAATTTAGAAGTCCTAGAACTAATTAGCATACACTCGAGATGGTAAAACCTAAAAATGGAAGTCCAAATATTTGAGTAGACATCCCGCAAAAGAATAGCCATTTAAATGAATGACCTAATTAAGTGTATATTTGTAATTTAAATAATCCGATTTAAATTTACGAGTTTCTAAAATAATTGATGACGACGAATTTATCGATTTTCCCAAATTTCTCCCTTCCCTTTTATTTTCTTTTTGTCCCTCTCTTTCTTTTCTCTCTCTTTTTCTTTTCTCTCTCCTTTTTTTCCTTTTCTCCCTCTTTTCTTTTTTTTCTCTCTCCTTTCTCTCTGTTCTGCCTTTCTCTTCTTCCTTCTTCTCCCTTCTCTCTTCTCCCTCCTCTGTCTTCTCTCTCTACCGCCTCTCCCTATCTGCCTTGGCCTATGGCGCGCCGGCGAGGGGCTTACCGGCGACGGCGGCGGCCGGGGGGGGCACGGTGGCGGTAGGCGAGGCGCGCGGCGGCCCGGGGTGCGGCGGCGGCGCACGGAGACGAGGTGGAGAGTGGGGAGAAAGAGGAGAGAGGGAGGCATGGCGAGGGAAGGGGAGGGGAGGGCTTATATAGGGCGGGAGGGTGGCCGGCTCGAGGTGGGCGGTGATGGGACGGGCGCTCGGCGCGGCGTCGTGCGCGCGGCGTGGGGAGGCGGCGCGCGTGCAGGCGCGGTACGGCGGCGACAGGGCGATGTGCGTGCGCGGCGCGGCGCGAGGCGCAAGGCGCGACACCGGGGCGCGCGTGGGCGGCTGGTACAGCGGGGTACGGCTGGAGTGGGCGCCGTACGGCCGACGTGGGCACGGTACGGCCGGCGACGTGCGCGCGACGCGGGCGGGCGACGTGCGGCGCGGGGAGCGAGGGCACGGCGGCGGCAGGCGGCGGCGTGGGCGCGTGCGGCGCGGGTGGCGCATGCGTGCGGCGCGGGGCGCGAGGTCGGCTGGCGTGGGCGCGCGCGATGCGGGCGGCGGCGGGCGGCGATGCGGGCGCGTGCGGCGCGGGCGACGGCGTGCGGGCGCGTGGCGGCAGCGGCGCGGGACGACGTGCGCGATGCGTGCGGGGCGCCAGGGCGTGGCGGCGGCGGGTCCGGGCGCGCGGCGCGGGCGCGGGCGCACGGGTGGCGCGGGGCGCGCGCGGGGGAGGGGCCCGGGCCGAACACCTGGCGGGTTGTGAACTGTGCCGCCAGGGTGGTTTTGGCTCTTTTGGGTATTTTCTCCTCCGAATTTCACTTTAAAATTTTGTAAATTCGACTAAAGCAATATGACCGATGTTTTTAATGTTTGCGATGATTTATTTATTATTTATACATATTTTATTCTTTCTTTCCTTGAACCCATTAGTCCCATATATTCATACGTACGCCTATATACTTTTTTATACCTAGGATTTATACCTAGCCTCCTATATTTGTATACATATTTATGTATATGCAAGAAAATGCCCTCCTAAATTTGTGTCACCATATTTAATTACCTCCTTATAATACTCAATTGATTAATCTACCGTAAAGTCCAATAAAACGTGCGAATAAATCCGGCATGATGCAATTCATTTTAAAAAGTTTTTGAGGGTCCACATTTTAGGATTTCGATTTTTGTTGGTCGAATTTTTAGGGCGTTACACCACGCGTGACCCCCCCCCCCCCCGACGCCTGGTCTTCCGCGTTTCTTCGCGTCTCGCAGCGCCGTCGCCTCCCGTTCCCCCATCGTCGCCTCCTCGTTCTTGGCCGAAGATCGCCGGAGTTCGTCGGAAAAACGGCAGGATGTCCCGTCCGCCGCCTCCTCCCCCATTTCCCCCATCAAATTCACGCCGTGTTGGGCTTACCCGCCCTCTGTCTTCAACCCTAGGCGGCAATGGTGGGCAAGGCGGCGGCCACCTGCTTGCTGCGGCCGCTCAGGGCGCGGGCGGGCTGCATGCCGCGGCTAGCCAGGGCGCGGGAGGGCCTGGCGCGGCTGCCAGTGCTGCAGCCGGCCAGGGCACGCCTACGGCCGGCGTTGGCCTGAACGTGTCTGGCAGTGCTGCGACCGGCCAGGGCACTCCTACGGCTGGCCTGAACGCGGCCGAACTTGGTGCGGCCGGCCAGAGCACCGTCGGAGTTGGCGCGGGCGGTCTGAACGCGTCTCAATCATCTGCTACGTCTAGGAGACGTGCTGCGTCGGTCAAAAGGGCTAGAGATGATGATCAGGTACAGTTCGTTGTCAATTTGCAGTGTTCACAATTTTTATTTCTAGATGCTTAAACTGTTTTGTGATAAGACATGCATAGGGGGATTATATTGATTGGAATGATCATCGTACCACTGTTGTTTGCTCATTGTTTGCTGAACAAGTTAATAAAGGAAATAGACCAAACACGCACTTGAATAATGTGGGCTATAACGAGGTGATTGAGAGGTTTTCCCAATGTACCGGTATCATGTTGAAAAAAAGTCAGCTTAAGAACAAATGGGACAAGTTGAAGAATGATTTGACTGTTTGGAGAAAGTTGACGAGGAAACAAACTGGTCTCGGTTGGAATTGGGACAATGGAACTATCAACATGGATGCCGAGTGGTGGAAAAAAATCAAAAATGTGAGCATCTAATATTTGCTTTTCTTTCAACTTTTTTAATATAATGCAATTGCTTACTTTAGCCTAAATATGTAGGAGATACCTGGTGTTGGGAAATTTAAGAATAGGCCTCTCCAAAATGAAGATGATATGAAGGTGATGTTTGGGAGCATCATTAATGAAGAGACAGATCATTGGAATCCTATGTCTTCCAACCCGATCATACCACCTAGTGCGGATCCCTCCCATTATATTGATTTGGAGAATGGTGACGAGAATAATGGTGAAGATATTGGTGAAGAGGTTTTGGAAGTCTCTCCTACACCTATCAACAAACCTAAGAGAAAGGTTCACATTATTCTTGAAAAACCTAACAAGAAGCCTAAGACTAGCACTAGACTTGTTATACAGGAAAATATTTCAAAGATATCAGAGAGTGCTCAGGCTTTTGTGTCTTCTAGGCTAGGAGGGATCACTATTGAATAAGTCATGGATCATGTCATTGTATGTGGGGCTGATCTTGGGAGTGATAAGCACTTTGTGGCAATGAGTTGCTTGTGAAAAAAGAACACAGGCAAATGTTTATGACTATGCCCACCAACGAGGCTAGGTTCAATTGGCTAAAGAAGAAGTTTGACATGATGTTCGGAAAATGATCAGTCTAGTGTCATTTATCTATGTCATGTAGACATATTATCTATGTGTGTGTCTTGTGGACAATTTATCTATGTGTGTGTCTTGTGGACAATTTATCTATGTGTATGTCTTGTGGACAATTTTATCTATGTCTTTGTCTTGTGGACAATTTATCTATGTGTGTGTCTTGTGGACAATTTATCTATGTGTGTGTCTTGTGGACAATTTATCTATGTGTTTGTCTTGTGGACAATTTATCTATGTGTGTGTCTTGTGGACAATTTTATCTATGTCTTGTGTTGTCATTTCATTTATCTATGTCTTGTTGACAAATTCTTGCAGATATGTAGCGATGATGATGATGATGAGATTGAGGATTTTTTCAGAATGGTCTTAGGCGGTGCTATGATGGCACAAATATATGTTGACATTTATCTTACTAAAAACCCTCCAAGGACGTCTACAACAAGTGGAATGGGGTTTATGTTGGAGCTTTTTAACACTCCAGGAGAATGCCATAGACAACTTCGCATGAGCACAGAAATTTTCTTCGACCTCCATGGGTTATTGGTTGACAGGTACGGGCTGAAAGAATCACTACACATGTCAACTATTGAGAGTCTAGGTATTCTGTTATTCATTTGTGGAGGGAATGAGTCCATCAGTAGAGCTGTTAATCGATTCAAGCACTCGGGTGAAACTATTAAAAGAAAATTTGAAGATGTTTTGTTCGCTTTGATGGACATGGCAAAGGATTTCATTAGACCAATAGATCCAAATTTTCATAAGATCCATAAGAGGATAAGGGATGACAAGCGAGCCTATCCATATTTCAAAGATGGCATTGGAGCACTTGATGGCACACATATCCGCGTCACACTTTCACCGGATGAGCAAGTGAGGTACATTGGGAAGATAGGGATACCCAGCCAAAATGTGTTAGCAGTTTGTGATTTCGACATGCGATTCACATATGTGTCAACGGGCCAACCGGGATCTATGCACGACACAAGTGTGCTATACAATGCATTGAGTGTCGACAAGGAAATATTTCCACAACCTCCACAAGGTAATTAATTTACTTGCATTGACCATACAATTATGTTTTACGTATCATTTGTAGTATAATTATTTTTTGTATCATTTGTAGGTAAATATTACGTTGTCGATGCAGGGTATCCTAATCACCCCGGTTATCTAGCTCCATACAAGGGTGAGAGGTATCATATGCCTAAGTGGCATAGAGGTATGGAACCTAGTACCCCGAAGGAAAAGTTCAATCTCAAACATTCATCTATTCGCAATGTGATTGAGAGATCCTTTGGGTTACTGAAAATGAAGTGGGAAATTCTATACCGGATGAAGAAATACCCCATGTGGAAGCAAAAAATGATAGTTGTGGCTTGTATGGTCCTCCACAATTTCATTCGCGAGCATAACAGTGAGGATGCAGACTTTGCTCGGTTTGATCGTGATCCTAATTTTATGCCTACAATCCCGAATCGGTATAAACGATTTGCCATTCCGGCAAACGCATCAGATACATCTACTACAGAAGCCGGGGAACATTGCATGGATACTTTTCGGGATGAACTTGTCACAACTCTTGCTCTTGGTTGGAACTAGTTTGTTATCGAAATATGTAATTTTATATTTCTAAGCTTTTGAACAATTCTTGTGACTTGTTTTGATGATCGAACTATTCTTCTAAGAGTTTGAACAATTCTCATTTTATAGGATTTTTGTTAGATCAAATGCATGCTTGTCCGTTTCACTATTGCAAAAAGAAAAAAAAAGACCAACGCCATGCACCATCTAGCGTCCAGGCAGGGTGGGGCAAAAAGAGAAAAAAAAGACGACATGCATGTAGTCTCTAGGCACGACAAAAAAAGAAAATAAAAGACCAACACATTCTGTTCCGGAGGGCAAAAGAAGGCAATCCATTCAAATTCCTTGTTCCTGGAGCTGGAGCTGTTATCCATGCCAAACAAATTTCTCAACTCCAAATTGAGAGTCCAGCTCCACGTGGAGCTGCTCTGCAGTGGAGCAGCAACTCCAGAGTGGGTTTGGCAGAGCTGGAGCCCTGCCAAACACGCCCTTAGCCCCGCCGTGCCTTAGCCCTAGCCCGGATTCGCTCCTCTCCCCTATTTAAGCCCCCACGAGTTCGTCCTTCATTCTCGCCTCTTTCTCCACTAAAGCGGCGCGTGGAACACCGCCAAACACCTTCGGGGTGCTCGCCGCGCCGCCATTGCTGGGTCCCTCTGCCGTGGCCGAGTGGATGGGGGAGTAGAAGGCGGGGTCGCCGAGCTGCTGACATGCTTGGTGGAGGCTGGTGATGAGTCCGGCCTAGGTGGGGTTGGACGAAAGCCCGACGCACCGATCCGGATTCCCCGAATCCCGCAATCTTAGCACCATACGCCCGAAGCACGACACACCGATCCGGATTTTACCAAATCCTGCAATCTTAGCACCGCAACTCCGACGCAGCCACTCGGGGAAAGGCCCAATCACCCTAAAAGACTAGTCTGATAGGGGAAGGGTGGCTCTCCCTTTTAAGGTGGCTTCCTCCTCCCAAGCTAAGCAAGGTGGGATATTCAGAGGCTCACACGGTCGCCGCCCGGCTACAACTGGGCCACTTGGCCCATCTTGTTGCGTCTTTGCCAGCGGGTAATAGTGGAGGATGTCCTTATCATTCTCCCCTTCTTAACAAGGGCCAAGCTCTGATACCAAATGATGTAGACTAGGGTTCCCAATCTTCCGAAAGGTTCTGATAATCAATAATTTTAGTGAAGGCGCAACACAAATCGATCCGGCTTCTTGAACGAGCACGTTCCTGAACCCCGCAATCGCAGCACCACGTCTCCTCTGGTTATCAACCGTGCCGAAACCCGGTTGACCTCGCCAAGAAGGCTAATCCCTGCTTGCAAATCGAAGAACACAAACAAGAACAAAGAAGATTGCAACCAAAATTGCAGATGAATGATTTAGCTCACAAATTGTGGTCTTACAAACCGATCTAGCGGCGAAACTGTTCTTGACAGATTAATCTAAGCAAAACCCCCAAAAACTAAAAATAGCGACGGCTACTGATATATGGAGTTTAGGGTCGTGCAAACACCCCTTGACGCAACCCTAATGGGCTCCAACACGATACACGGCCCAAAGACCCAAATATGGCGTCGCAGCGCCGGAACAGATTCTGAAGGTCAACTTGTTCAGTCAATTCCCGATGACTCGTAATGAATTTGGACATGGAACCAGAACCATTGGAAAGATTATCTTCTTAGCTTTCCATCCATATAAAGAACGCTCCAATCCAAGCACGTATGCAACCTGGGCGCCCGTTTTAATGCAGACTGGTCCTGGACTCCGAAGCAGACTCGAAGTCGACTTGGTTTAAGCCTCCACCTTGATTTGAACGTCCTCGCTGACCTTCCACAACTCTAAGTCCTTCTCTAAGTATTTCCTTGTCCTCTCCATTGTTCCTAATCATAATATAATCATTAGGTAGCAATCTATTCTCAAAATCATATAAAGAAGAACTTAGGAACGAACTCACCTCTAAATTCAATTATCGTGCGCGAGCTCTTGTGATTGGACCTTGAATGACCAATGGAGGCTTGTTGTGTATATCCGACGGAGTGATGTCCGCATCATCCTCCCCCTCTTGAATTGAAGTCGTCCTCGACTCAAGCTCATCTTCCTCTCTCCTCATCTTTGGCCAAAAGAAATGTGAAGCCAAAACATCCTCCGTCTTCTTAGCTCCAAAATGTCCCATCAATCCTCCTCCATGCGCTTCCTGTATCAACAAAAGACGAACGGACCCAACTGGAACGCATAGACGGTTAGCTCGAAACACAAATCCATCATTGATCACAAATTTATTCCAAGTGCGTCCTTCTTTACAATTCAACATCACGTCTTTAAATTCAGGATCAAGTGCATATTGTTCTTTAATTGATTCAAGACCAAAAATCCGACAATCAAGTTGGGACAACAAAGTATAACGTCTGGACAAAGCATTAGCAATCACATTATCTTTTCCTTTCTTGTGCTTGATGACATAAGGAAAAGATTCAATAAACTCAACCCATTTAGCATGTCTACGATTCAAATTATTTTGAGAGCGAAGATACTTAAGCGATTCATGATCAGAATGGATAACAAATTCTTTAGGCCACAAATAATGACGCCACGTCTCTAAAGAACGTACAAGAGCATACAATTCCTTATCATACGTGGAATAATTCAAAACAGGGCCATGCAACTTCTCGCTAAAGTATGCAACAAGTTTATCATCTTGCATCAAAACACCTCCTATGCCAACTCCACTAGCATCACATTCTAACTGAAAAGTCTTACCAAAGTTTGGAAGTTGGAGCAAAGGTGCGTGTGTAAGCTTGTCCTTCAAAGTGACAAAAGACTCCTCCTGTGTTTTTCCCCAATGAAAGACCACCCCTTTCTTCGTCAACTCATTCAAGGGTGCAGCAAAGGTGCTGAAATCTTTGACGAAACGGCGATAGAATCCTGCAAGACCAAGAAAACTTCTCACCTGTGTGATGGTTTGGGGAACCGGCCAACTCTTAATGGCTTCAATTTTTGTCTCATCCTCCTCAATTCCCTGTGGAGTAACAATATAGCCAAGAAAAGAGACTCGTTCCGTGCAAAACATGCACTTATCAAGGTTAGCAAACAAACGTGCATCACGTAAGACATGAAAAACAGCACGTAAATGATCCAAGTGTTCATCCAAAGACTTGCTGTAAATCAAGATGTCATCAAAGTAGACTACCACAAATCGTCCAATAAAAGACCTTAAAACCTCATTCATTAAGCGCATGAAAGTACTAGGGGCATTAGTCAAACCAAAAGGCATTACTAACCACTCATACAATCCAAATTTGGTTTTGAAAGCTGTTTTCCATTCATCTCCAAGTTTCATTCTAATTTGATGGTATCCACTACGCAAGTCAATCTTTGTGAAAATTATTGAACCACACAACTCATCAAGCATATCGTCTAACCGAGGAATAGGATGACGATACCGAATAGTAATATTATTAATGGCTCTACAATCAACACACATTCGCCAAGACCCATCTTTCTTAGGAACCAAAATTACAGGCACTGCACAAGGACTAAGGCTTTCACGTACATACCCGCGGTCCAAAAGATCTTGGACTTGTCGCTGAATTTCCTTAGTCTCCGCGGGATTGGTTCGATAAGCAGCATGGTTTGGTAATGTTGCTCCCGGGATCAAATCAATTTGGTGCTCGATCCCTCTCATAGGTGGCAATCCCGGGGGTATCTCAGCTGGAAAAACATCCTCATACTCCTGCAAAAGGTTAGTGACAGCAGGAGGTATCGAGCTAGCAATATCATCAAGAGAAAACAAAGCTTGTTTGCATATCAAGGAATAGCAAATGTCATCAGCAGAAATTTCAGCAATGTCACATTTTGTTGCAAGCATAACACCACCCTTCAATTTAATTCCCTCGGCCTTAGAACTAGGCTTTTTAGGTGGAAAAACAGATTTAGCAATTTGCTGATTTTCAGATTCATTAAGTTTCAAACTAGCAGCTCGTTCTTTATCAGCCTCTACAATTTCAGCAGGGGTTAATGGAACCAAAGTAATTTTCTTTCCTTTATGCACAAAACTGTATCTATTACTTCTACCATGGTGTGTAGCATCATTATCATGTTCCCAAGGACGCCCCAATAAAAGTGAACAAGCTTGCATAGGAACCACATCACAATCAACAGAATCAACATATGAACCAATGGAGAACGAAACTCTGCAAGATCGTGTTACCTTTGCCTTTCCAGAATCATTTAACCACTGAATATGGTATGGATGTGGGTGTGGGCGTGTGGTCAAGCCAAGCTTCTTGACCAAGTCAGAACTCACCAAATTATTGCAGCTACCTCCATCAATGATCACACGTGCACGACGATTGTTGATGACGAAGAAAATCTGGAACAAATTGTGGCGTTGCAACCTTTCAGATTGTTGTACCTGCGTGCTAAGCACCCGTTGTACAATAATGTTCATGTAGGTCGTTGTGTCCTCACGCCCAAAGAATTCACCATCCTCAGCATCAACTCCTTCCTCCTCGTCTTCTTCATCATCCTCAACATCGGAGGTGCTGATATAGCCATCTTCTGTGGCAATGTATGCCCGTTGACTAGGACAATCTTTCTGTACATGGCCAAATCCTTGGCAGCAGTGGCACTGAATGTTTGGAGTGCGTCCCGTTGAAGCAACGGATGAAGCGCTCTTAGCGGGTACCTGCGAAGGACTTTTACCTGAATCTGATGGTCGTGGTGGAGGTGGTTTTGGTACCGCAGAAACTCCGGATGCAGCTGGTCGCTTGTTCGCTGGAGGGGGTGTCCGGAAAGAGGTAGCCTTGGTCGGCCCCGGAGGTGGCGTCGTGCGCGGAGTGTACGTACTTGCCTTGGTCTTGCCCTGTTGATCACGCCCCTGCAATTCCTTCTCTGCAAGCATAGCAAACTGAAACAACTGGTTGACAGTGTTAAATTCCTTATAATCAACTATGTTCTGGATTTCAACCCTTAAACTCGAATAAAAATGACAAATGGCATCCTCAGTCCCCTCCACAATGCTACAGCGCATTAATCCCTTTTGTAGCTCACCATAGTAATCCTGTACAGATTTATTCCCTTGTTCTAAATGCATCAGTTTCTTGCGTAACTCTCTATGATAGGATGGAGGAACAAATCTATCGCGCATAGCTACTTTAAGTCCTTCCCAAGTAGTAGGTAAAACACCCTCAGCAGCTAACCCAGTCCACCAAATGATAGCAAAATCTTTAAACTCACTACTGGCTTGTCGAACTCTATGCTACTCAGGCACAAGGTGGGCACTAAATTTTTGCTCTACTGTCATCTCCCAATCAAGGTATTTCTCAGCATCATAATGACCCGAAAAGGAAGGTATTTTAAACTTAACCTTAGCATAAGGATCATCGGGCACACGATTATTATGATTATTATTATTACCTTGTTGGTGGTGGTGTTGAGCGCCACCCATACCTGTCATGTTGAAGCGAAGACGACGTCGTAACCGTGCTTGTCGTGTAGCTTGTTCATCTACATTACCATTGGAATCGTATACCGTGTCTTCTGGACGTCCTCCGGCGTTGCTGTCGTTCAATTCCTCATTGGTCGAAGCGGCCGAACACCGGGAACACCGTTGAACACGTTCGGGCGCCTCGGATCGCTGCCGCACGTCATCACATCGTTCCACGGTGAGCCCTTGTGCCCGAAGCACACTCTAGCCGCCTAGAAACTTGGGGCCCCTCCAATTTGGAGTAAGCACCACCGTCGCTGCGATAGCCCGGCCGTCATTGTTCCACCGGTGAGCTCGCCGTGGATAGGGCATCCCGGGAGCTCCCCTTTTCCATCTTGCTGGCGAAATCGAATCCCCATACCCCGTTGTTGCTCCCATGCCCATCAATTTGGCCGGAGGCCGTCCCTTTTGCCCTAGCCACACAGCCGAGCTCGGCTATGGTGCGGTCATGCCGTGCCGCTCGTCCCCGCGCCGCCACGCCCCGCCACGCGCCATGGGTGCTGGTGGGAGGTCGCCGGAGCCCTCTGCGCCTCCCCTAGCCATCGCCGTGCCACCCACCGCCATCCCAGCTCGGGCCGGTCGTGCCGGCCGCCATTGGCGCCCTCCTTTGCTTGGATGCGAGCGTGAGGAGGAAGAAGAAGGGGGAAAGAGAGAGAGACAGAGATATGATAGGTGGGACCCACTAAGATTAGTACACAGCAATCCCCCTCTTAATCCAGTTTGTTAGAGTATATAACATGTGGGGTCCCTATGATTAAAAACTAAGTAAACTCGATTTTATAGTTTGTCTCTATGACAGGTGGGGCTATGACAAGTGGGGCCAGCCAGTGTTTAAATGGTCGGTTTGACCCTAGTCAAATGGGGCCGGTCCCACTTGTCAGACACCATTAGTTGTGGATAATGTTTTGGAATAAAAATAAATCAATTAGGAACATTACATTTTCACAATTTTTGGATTTAATTCAAATTTGAATGTTTGACAATCATAACATTCATTTTAGCTCCGATTTGAGTGAGACTTGAACCTAAATTCTTCTAAATTCATGAGCTTTCTTATGTTATATAATTCACTATTTAGTGAAATATAGTTATATTTATAAAATAATTAATATCAAATAATTAGGTAGTGGTCAACCCAAAAGTGTGCTAGTAAATAAAAAGGGATAATGTACAATAAATTAGGTATAAGAATAATTGTCTTTTAACATGCTTTATTACTGAAAACCATGTAGACTAATTAGAAGTATTGTTTCAAATTAATTGAAGCTTAGGAAATACTAGTTCCCTTTATTAATCTATATCCAAATATAATTGAACCCACGACTTATAAATTATTTAAATAAAGTTTAGCCTTGTAAGTTTCTAACTAAAGTATGAATACATATAGATCAGTCCTTAGTTTGTTTGTGAGGAATAATAACATACCTAGTCATATTTAGAACACTTAAATTTGGTCAAGGTAATATCATATGGAATAATGTGATAATCAACAGTAACAAGCTCATGAACCCACTTATATCACATATATTGTACAACTTGTAGAAAATAGCTCATGGTCAGTAAATAATCAAACCCCTGTATATTCTTGAACTCACACATATACGGTATATCTCAATTAGGCTTTACAATAGAACAATAATCTACCATTTGTATATACTAAATAAAGAGCACAAGACAAAAATGAATATTAGATAAATACTAATTAATCTTTACCTCATATAATTTTAGTTTGAACTGTAACTTACTAAGGTAGCTCATTATAAAACCATGCGAAGAGATAATCTGTAACCATGATATTAATGACCTTTTATATTGGCGAGTAAAATATGCCCATAATTTAATAATAACTCCACTAATAAAATAATAATAATATAGATGATTCACTGTCATTCTGTGGTTGATCCTAAATATATCCACTAATAGAACCACTATGAGCCTTGTATGACCATTTTATTTGGATAGAAACCGATATAGTCATAATCCTCCCATAGCCCAGTAGCTAGACCAAACCGCATGTTAGCAAATTGTGTATCTCATTTATACTATGTCGGTTAGCTCCCAATAGGCCGCCATGACAATAGAAAATTAAGAAACCTTAGCCCCTTGGCATGTTGGAATCAATTAGCAAGCATGAGTAGTAAGAACAACCTAGGTATGACTCCAACATTTATATTTGTTTGCGCATATTTGATTGTTGTTTTTGAATATTGTTTTGCCTAGGTAGCAATTTGAATATTGTTTTTCTCGCGTATTATAGTATTGGTGTATCGATTTTAGTCATGAGGTAACGTGTGCAGCTTCCAGGAGGTGAAGGTTGATTAAAAGTATATCAAGAATAAGGACTATCCTGAGAAGGCAAGTCATCACTAATCTTTGAGCATGTTGATCCCAATTGCGAAATTAGTTTGTTTACAAATAAACTTGAATGCAATGATGAATACCCTACTTGTTGTTATGCCATATCTTTGATAGTTGTTTATCTTATTCCCTCGTACCCAAGACATGGTGAATTCATTTAGGTGTGTGGATAGGCGGGAAACCTATAGGTGGGTAACCATCAGTGGGTAACTAGAAGAAAACTCAATTATAACTTAACGCATGTGTGAGTTTTTCCCTCCCGGGAATACCATAACTCCTCTTACCGCTAGAAACCGTGTACACGTAGAGTGCATGAGGGCTCAAGTGCATGGGGCGGTGTTAAAATAGGCGGGTACAGCCAATGTGAGGTTATCGAAAAGCTTTACCATGACGCGTCTCATTCGTTGGGACTTCGACTCATGTGTTGGGCAAGTCACAGAGTGCGGCTTAAAGCGTACATCCACTGAAATGTGAGCACCGGGACATGTATTACACTTGGCTAGATTCTAAATTCTTAAATTGATGGGTTGGGATTATGCATATTGTTTTGGACTGGGTGATCAGCTTCTTGGGAGACGAGAAGGGGTAGACCCCAGAAAATCATGCGAGACAGCGGCGGGAAGCCATCCTGATATAACCTTGGATGGTAGATAGAACCTCTGCTGGTTAAGCAACCGTGGAACTAAAATTTGATCAATCAATGCTAAGTCTTAGGTTTGTAAAATGATATTTGTGAACTCAGCTTTACGCAAAGTAACCACAGCCACTCCATGTATTACCCTGTACATTACTGCATTTTGTGTGGTGGCTTACTGAGTACTTTTGTACTCATTGTTGCTCTCTATATATCTTTTAGCAGAGTGCTTGAAGAGAAGCCCTTGTTAGTACGCACGCGTGCCTAACAAGATGATCAGAGTGCGGTTCCATTCTAGGTCTCGTTCCCCCAGTCGACTGCTTGTGGCATGTCAACCGGGCCCTTGTATTATTTTATCTTCCGCTGTTGTTCTCTAATGGTTTTTGGCCTTCCTAGCCCTAATATAAGCATATAACTCTTTAGCCTGAATTCATTCATGATATGTTGTGATTCGGCTATGTATGTGTGTAACAACTACTGATCCAGGGATTGGTACTGATAAACACAGAAGATTTCTGATTTCCTAAATGGAGGGTCGACAAAACAGTAAAACATTTATAAAGTAGGTTCAATATGCTCAAGAGGAACGTGTGACTTGCGTTGCTTCTTTGATTAATCTTCCAAACCTTTTCCTTGTGAACCTGATCTTCCGAAACGACGGATTCTACACACCGGCACGCAAAAAAGGAAAAATCCTAATAAAAATAAAGTGAACAATACATTAATAGTAAAAAGCATGTAGAGCTAAATTTTAGATGAATTTTGCAAGTTGATTGGCTCAATTTGAAGTTCATTCGAATTAGTTATGAATTTTCGAAGATTTTAGCTATTTAAATAATTTTCTGGAATTAAATACGATTTATTTAGCAATTAATTCGATTTATGACGTCAGCCCAGGGGGCAACCAGTGCTGATAGGTGGGTCCCACATGTCGATGAAATAAGGGGGACGGGCGCATGGTGGACCGGGTCCACCCGTGCACCAACTGCGGGCGCACCACATAACAGCCACATGGCAACCAAAGCAGACAGGAAGGGTGAGGTGGTGCCGACGTGACGCTAGGACAACACTGATGCGGGATGGCACCAAGAGGCCACACAGATGGCCCAGATCACCTTGAAGTGGATCGGGCGACAGCAGGTGAAGGGGAACCGACTTGTTGGCCAGGCCGAGCAGACAGCGGTGGGGTAGCGGTGCTGTTGACGGTCCTTCACTACCAAATTTGACCATCAATTCCTGTATGAAACACACAAATGTCTACGACCAAATCTAGCGGCAGGGGTTTATTACTAACCACTTCTATAAGTGTTGGTGAATATTCGTATGCAGGTGATTACTTGTGGAAACTAAGAGAAAGCGCAAGTAAGAAAGTACAAGTCCAACCAATTAGAGAAGAGTACATGGATCAAATGGCCTACACCAGGATGAGAACCGCCTCAACTTCATCCAAACACCCCAAAACGACTTGAGGGCCCAGAAGTGACCTAGGCGAAAGGCGGTGCGAGGGGGCTGTACCCTGGTTCGGCCGAGCCAGGAGTGGCTCCCCTCGCCCCTAGCTTCCACATGGAGACGGTTATCGCAATGCTGAAGTCAAATATAGAAGATAGAAGATCATATGCTATATTCCAAAGGTGAAGGATAGAGGAAGTAGTTAATACCACATCTTTTTTAAATATATGATATTGTTAACTTTTCGTAATGGAGATCGACCATGCTAAAAGAATTGTTTTTTGGAGGAAGTGGGCAGGATCTCTGCCATTTCATATTAGGAGAGGAGACCCATAAAAAAATTTAGTACAGGAGCAGCAAAGTAAACACAGCAAAGAAGATGGCAAACTCAGACTAGAAACTTTTGGAAAGCTACATTTGGGCCCGCACTTCTTCCCTTGATTTGCATAAGCTAATAGCTATGTTGATCACATCTTCCACTGTCCCATTGTAAACGTTGTTGAAGATTCTATCGTTTTGGTGCAGCCAAATGCACCATGACGTGTATAAGATGACGCCATCGAACATCATTTGATGTTCCTTTACTAGCTTTCTCCTGCGGGTTTCCCACCAGTGTAAGAAATCACCTCGAAGGCATGGGTGTAATCCTAAGGCTAGCCTGGCAAAAACGCAATCCATCAGTAGGTGCCGGGATGTTTCTTCCTCGACTCCACACATGGTGCAAATGGGGCTATTTTGGTCAGCCTCTTAGTTGTAACTTGTCCGTCGTTAGGAATTTCTTTTGAGCAGCAAGCCACATGAAAAATTTGCACTTCCCCTCTGCCTTTCCCTCCCAAATGAACCTATCTATGCCTCTTGTCTGTGATCTGTCACATCCTGATATTCATCCCAAGTTAAAAATCGCTTTCTAAAAGTAATAATAGAAATGATTGAAAGTCTAAAAGAAATCTCGACCACTAAAATACGTGCAAGAAAAATTCGAAAGTGACTTGGAGTATTTTTATTAAATCCTCCAAGCTCTAAATTGGTTCCTCTATTTTTACTTGAATTTTCAGAGCGAAACAAAAAATACTAAGCAATAAAAACAATTAACAGAATTTATTAAAAATAAAAACACAAAATAAATCTTGCTTTCTCCTTTGGCCCGAATCCAGTCCAAAGTCTGTCTTGCATCCCATAACCTGCCGCCGAAGTTCTCTTATAGTCCCTCATATCCCCTCTTCCCGGGCCTTCTTTCCAGTTTTCCCTCCCCTCCTCGGCCCAGCCTGATCCTTCCCTCTCTCCCTTGGGCTGCAGCCAAGTTGGCCTATCTCTTCCCCCTCGCATGGGCTCGGCCGAGGCCGAGGTCTCCCTCCCTTCCCTCGCTCGGGCGCGGCCCAGCCGGCCCTAGAAGGCAACACGTCGTCGTCTTCCACCTCCAGCCGACCGCTCCTCTTCCCGGCCGAAGAACCCCAGCGCCTTCGCACTTTTGATCTCCCTCCCCGCACGTTTTCTCCTCAAATTGATTGCGAAAATCGGTTCCCCTCTCCTCCCTCGTTATTTCCCCATAATTTCCCACTCAATCGTGTACTAATTCGCCATGAATCGATGACTTTTCATCTCCGGCGAACTGCCGCCATTGATGGCCGCCCGGCGAGTTTCCCCCGTCTGTTCCACTCGTCCCCGGCCTATAAAAGGGCGGCAGCACCTCCCCTCCCCTTACCTTTTTCCACCTCCCGAGCTCCTTCGGTCTCCTCCCATCTCCTCGCGTCTTCCTCTCTCTACACCACACCGGCGAACTCCGGCCACCCCTCCCCATCGACCGGAGCAGCGCAGAACCCCGGCGCAGCCGCCCTCGGCCTCGCAGATACCTCCTCTTCCCCGGCTTCCCCATCGACCCTGCGCTCCTCCTCGTGTCGTGGTCGTCGTCCCCATTCCGTCAAGTCGTCGCTGCACCTTCGTCCTCGGCTCAGCGTCGCCAGGCTTGTCATTGGTCGCTGCCGCTGTTCCCTCGTCGTGTCGTGTCCGTGGTAAGAACCCTCGCCTCGTTGTCCTCTCCTCTTCCTCCTGCGCGGCTGCTTGCGTGGTGTTCCGTGGCATCCACTCATCCGTCTCTTCTCCGAGGCTTTGCCTGTAGATCATCTAGGTGAACTCGATCAGTCGTTTGACCCGTGGGTCTCGGCAGCAGTCGTTTGGTTCTTTCTCTTCTCGAGCGGTGTTACACATAAGTTAATGGTACAATAATAATTAAACAACATAAAAATTTTCACTTAAACAACATCTGATCACATGATCGTTTATTGGTCATACGAGCTTCAACTCGACCCATTTAAATTGCTTAATTTTTTTATAACTTAAAGAACCATGTTCGTTGCTTTTATCTACTGTTATCACTTTTTTCTTAGTGTTATAGCTTTATTTTGTTTTTTCGTGTAGAAGTTGCCGTTTAGGAGTTCCTGTGGTGCAGTTTGCGTTCATTAGTGAAGCTTTAGAAGCCCCCTTTTTCTCTAAGCAAGGCAGTCACGATCTCCTTAAGCATATTAAATCCCAATTGACGAAAAATATATTAATTTAAATTATAGCATTCGCTTTGCTAAATTTAGATCATTATAATTGTTTTACTTACCCTTTCTTATGGCCTTATTTACTGAATATTGCGTAATTTCCTTTCACAACCCTACGTAACAAAAACCAGCTAGTGAAAACTCTATATGTGATGCTTATTACATATTTTAGAATTACGCTTAGCCCTACTTAATTAGAAACATTTAGTTATTTTATAATGATCTAGAGCATGGGAATGATACTTTAATCTTGTAAAATGATGGATTAGAGGCTTGTTTGCCATGACATGTTGGACTCCAATTTCCAAACTTGTTTTCGGTTGGATTTGAGGTGTTTGGTTTAGCTAGTCACACCTGGGCCGACATAAGGATCGGTCTTCAGGGTACGATTGCAAAGCTTATTCCGTGCGACCACGGATTAACACATCGATTAGTGCGATTACGAACAAGGAAGACACGAATAGGGAAGGACGAGGCCCGAGCTTGGGCAGACATCTCTGGCAGTTACGCCGGGGTTATAGTCTGTTCACTTGTCCCAAGTATCTGATGGGGGAAGTTTATGGTGGTCTTCTTTGTTTAAGATAGTACTAAACGGTGGGTTATGTCGCGATCTTGACACCTTAGGTACCTTTCCGGTATCGTGATGCGCAGCTGACGTGTAATCAAAGTTGCGTCTTTTGGGTAAAGATGTACACCTTTGGATTAATTATAAACTATTGAAATAGCCGCGCCCTCGATCATGGGTAGGCCTAGCAATGATCCAAAGTTAGAGACTTTATTCTAATGAACTGGAATTACTGGATTTATGACTTGTGGGTTTGGTTGAAGGCAAGATCGTGTGGGTACTGGCTCAATAATAATTTGATTGGAGATAGGCCGTGAATTGATTGAAATATCTTTAAATAATTAAGTGTTTCCAAATGCTTTTTTATCGCAAAATAACCCTTATAATCGAATCTTTGTACTCCCTTGCATTAAATGTATTTTCCGGTGTGGCTTGCTGAGTATGGTGGTTATACTCATCCTTGCTCAATTTTTCCCCCTCCAATCAAAGAAGCTCTTGAAGAAGAAGTCTTAAGTGGAGTCCGGGCTTATTTCCCAGTTGAGCGTTTGTGAAGATGGAGTTGTAGACCCACCAGTACATTGTTGTTTTTCTTTTGTTGTGATGTCTTATGTGCCTTTGTAATAATGTAAATATTATAGTGATAATTAATAAAGATATGTCTTTTATATCATGTTTGTGTGGTTTACCCGGCTTTTTTCTAGGATGGGGATTAATGCACTAGCGTTCCGTTCCGGGAAAGGTATTTTCCAGGCATGACATGATCTCTCCGGGAAACTGAATCTAGTAAGCCGAGCTTGTCGAGTATTCCCCGTTTGGCGTCCATATCCAGGAGATGGAGTCTTCTGTGTCGGCCACTAGCTGTATTTGTTGGAGTTGAGACCAGAGTTGGAAGAATTCTTGTGCTTGCTCTGTTGTGTTTATTTTTCACATCGGTCTTAGCCATGCTTTTCCTGTTAACTCTTGTGCCACTGTTCTGTTCTTTCTGAAGGTTAGCTTCAACAAGTTCGTGGCTAGCTCGTTGGGGGCTTTCCATTTAGCCACCATTCTTGCCAAACTTTTGCTCTCTGCCCATTTCCTAAAGTAATCACTGACTGTTGAGTCACATAGGACTGTTGTGCCTACACATGGTTTCTCTGCAGCTCTCCATTCGAACCACAACCACCATAGCTGGAGCGCTCTACCAAATCATTCGAAATCCAAGATTCCTAATCCCCCATCATTTTTTGGCCTGCACACACATTTCCAATTCAGTAGGCGGTGCCTGCCACTCACCTGTTCTGAACCTGCCCATAGGAAGCTTTTGCGGATTTTATCCATTTTCTTTGCTGCCCATTACATGATTGGGAAAACTGTTGGGTGGTAAGTTGGGAGAGAAGACAGATTTTATTTTATTAGAACCATTCGATTTGTTTTTGTCATTAGTTTTCCTTTCCAGGTTGGAGTATCGCAGCAATTCTGTCGATGAGTGGTTGCACATCTCAATACTGAGGAATGGGGATAGTCCCGGTTTGCAACCGCTTTAGTCCCGGGTTGAAAACCGGAACACTCAATTCGGGATTAAAGATGTCCATCTTTAATCTCGGTTAAAATAACCAAAACTAAATGTTGGTAACACCAACCGGAACTAAAAGTTTTTTCTCCATTATTTTTACTGCTTGCATACTGTTTTTTCATCATTGTTTATTCCACAGCCACCGATTGAATGCAACAACATTAAAATTATTTTTTTCAATACCACAGATCGAATGTAACAACATAAAAATTAACTTCCAATGCAACAACATCAAAATTATTTTTTTCCAATGCCATATATTGAATGTAACAACATCAAAATTAACATCACAGATCGAATGCAACAACAAAATCATCCACAAATTCACAAAAACAATCATCACAGATCACAAATCATCACAAATTCATAAAATCATCCACAAAATCATTACATCACAGATCGAGCCATGTGCCGCCACCGGACAGAGGCCGGTCGGATCTGGGATGGAGGGAGGGGAGCGCCACCGGCCATCGCCCTCCCCCCTCTCCCCTCCGGCCAAATCTGGGAGGGAGGGAGGGAGGGGAGCCACCGCGCTGGGGTGCGCTGCCACCACCACCGCCGGTAGTCGCCGCCGCCTCGGGACCAATCAGATGCTAGCATAACAACCAGAATTAGGACTTAGGAGTATTGATTGATACGACTAGAGAGAAGACGAGATCAACTAAATGTGTACTTTGTGGACAATGTGTCGACAACATAAACGATAAGGGAATAAGGACCATGGGAGTATCGTTCATTGGGGGCCTAGTTTCACAAAGGACTATATACGCAGTTTTTGAGGCTGACATGTATCATTCATTGGAGTGTAAATTTTGATCTTCTTGGACTTAAACATCTTATGTTCCAACAGGTTTTGATATTTCGATGCCAACATGTATCGGTGGATGACGAAACTGATTATTTAGGTCAGAAGTCATCCCTAATCCATACGCTGCTGGTAGATTGTCTTTAGATGGGGAACGAACGATGGTTCTATTCCCCACCTCACTCAGGTAGGTGGGGAGTAGAACCATCGTTCGTTTCATTATTTTTGTTGATTCGTGTCGATCAGGAACTAAATCCTTTGATGGTTTTTATTGTTTTTAGATGTACCACGAGTTAAAGTACATCCTTGTTAGTGTTAAATTTTTTTACCTCTTTATATCTCATTGTAATTTGAACGCTTAGATACTCTAATAGTCACCGCCGCCTCGGGCGCCGGCCACCCGCTGCCTGCTACCGGTAGCCATTGCCGCCGGTGGGAGGGGAGAGGGGAGGGGAAGAGGAGGGGAGGGGAGAGGAGAGGAGAGGAGGGACTTAGAAACTTTTGACTGCCAGAGAAAGGGGAGAGACGATGTTTTTATCAACTGGGTGATCTTTAGTCCCGGTTGATAACGTGAACTGGGACTAAAGATCCCCGACAGCTTGACACGACCTGACAAAAAATAAACCGGGACTAAAAATGATCTTTAGTCCCGGTTGGTGAAGATCAAAAAGTTCCTTCGGGTTTTTTAACCAGTACTAAAAAAAATTTTAGTCTCAGTTCCTTTTTAAACTGGAACTAATGTGATAGTGTCTGCTCTCCTGAGTTTCCTTGTGTGTAAAGGGAGTCCCAAGTAAGTGCAAGGAAAAGCTATTAGTTGACCTGGGAATGAGGCTAGGATGTCATTTAGATTCATGTCTTCACAACGGATTGTGAAAAAAAAAAATCACTTTTTGATAGATTTGTGCCTGTTGCTTTGTCAAAATTTTGACAGAATCCCCTGCATTGTTTCCACCTCTGCCTATTTGGGTTCACGAACACTACCGCATCTGCATATAGGGATACATTGAAACGCTCTGTTCTCTTGGATATTGGGCGTAGTAGACCTACTTCTTGTGCTTTGGAGAAAAGGTTTTTGAAGAGGTCAATCGCAAGAATAAAAAAAATTGGGGAGAGCGGGTCCTCCGGTCTCAAACCCCGACCATGTTGAAATCTTGGACCTGCAACACCATTTAAAATGATCTTTGAGGATGACCTTGCTAGGATCTTCTTTATCCATGATACCCAATTCTGACCAAAACCCAGATTTCTCAACGAATCAAGAAGGTATGGCTAGCTCACAGTGTCAAAAGCTTTGGTAATGTCCGACTTCAAATGCTGAATAATGAGCAAATTAAGGAGATATTGCTTGGGCTCAGTATGCTAGTCAACTTCAGCCTGAGACGTGCCTGTCAAACCACACGAAGACGACGATCAAATTGTTACACATCCCAGGAGATTTGACTCAAATTACTTAAACTCTACAACATCTCAATTGCTCAAAATTCATATTCATGCTTAGCTAGTCCCAGGAAGTTGCTAGCTTTGCACTTTCATCTAAGCCATGATATAGAAATTGAGGTATAAACTTAATTTAAAATTTAGATTACATCTAAGTTCAATGGAAGCTTGTCTACCCATCCCTACAAGTAAGCTGACTAGGGGTAGACCCCTAATAATGAACCGTCCTAAAGAAAAACAATGAAACCCGCAGCACTCAACTTAAATAAACTTAGCACTTGCCAAAATAAAGTTAAATACAAATATAAAAACATGTGTCAGTACGTTAAATCAAGTTAATTTATCAAGCTAACCTACTACATGCAACTTATATCAAAGGAGTATCGTGTGTTCATTGACGTGCAAGTTTAATTTGTAACAGATTGAATATCGCATGTGTTTGACAATTGAGCCTAGACATATATGGGGAACATAGGTGTATTTTTTATGAATTCCTTAAATAATTTTATGTTTTCTAAAATATCTAGCTAAAGTTAGAGCAAACCGAATTTTAATAAAAAATATTTGTGCTGCTAATTTTCTAGTATGTGCCTGAACCTGAAATTGATTAATCCTTTTTTTTCCTTCCCCATTTGTAGTGTCTGCTAGGCCAATATAATTGGCCCATTTAGCACTACAAGTCCAACCAGGCCTCATATAGACCCAGCTGCCCATGTTGCTTCCGGATATAGTTTTGGAATTTTTTTCCCTCACAACTCAAATTTATCTTTGAAATCGAGATATCATGTGGACCAATTAGATGCTAGCATAACAACTAGAATTAGGACTTAGGAATATTGATTGATATGACTAGAGAGAAGACGAGATCAACTAAATGTGTACTTTGTGGACAATGTATCGACAACATAAACAATAAGGGAATAAGGACCATGGAAGTATCGTTCATTGGGGGTCTAGTTTCACAAAGGACTATATACGCAAGAGTTTTTGAGGCTGACATGTATATGAAAGAGAAAAATGAGTCTAAAACCCTAGTTAACGAGACCACACGTTAAATAGAGGGTTGGCCATAGCCTAAGCTAGCATGACTTGCACATCACCAAATAATCTCATAATTAGTAGGTGAACCTTGGTGTCATGTTGAGCTTAATAGATATTTGCTCCTAAATAATTATTTGTACATAGTGATTGATTACAATTAAAATAATCTTAATTGTGATCATGTTAATGTGTACTCCTCCATCCCGAAGTATAGAAAACATATGATCGGATGAGACCATATATTCAATGTACTAGGATGCATGTGTCTCATTTAGTTCTAGGTTGCTCTATTTTAGGGGTAGTATAGTCTTTTTTTCTAGAAAAGAATAGGTGCAGTACATATTTTTGTGGATCCTACAATTGTTTGATTGAACATGTATTTATTTGAAAGGAAACTGGCCCATCCATCCGTTATACTCCTCTAGCCATTACATCAGTCCGGGAACGGCGACATCACCACTCCCTCCGTTTCGTAAAAAACAAAGATAATCTAGATTCGTAATACTAAAAGTAAAATGTGTCATATTACATACTAGATTTATTTTATTATGAGACGAAGGGAGTACATATGGATGTGCACATATGTGTGACCAAGGAAGCGACACGTCACACGCAAGGTCATACTATTGGCTTGCGCTGCTCAGAGCCATGGGGAAGCATGTCAACAAACTCGCAGGGAGCTAAATCGACCAATAACCCTGTTTGTTTCAGCTTAGGATAATAATAGTCTAGATTATTAGGAGTAATCTGAAACAAACAGGTAGATTTTTACGATAGATTATTATAATTGATAATCCAGATTAGTATAGTCTGTAATGTCATTTAAAGGTGCTTATCTCAGATTATTGGGTGGCTAAAGACCCACTACGCCTAAAAACATTACGCAAATTACCCACCATTGCCATTGAACCGAACAGATCGAGATGCCTCTTTCCCTGGCCGAGCGTGCATTCCCTTCCTTCCCCGATCATGCGCGCATCTGTGTTCCTCCCTAGTTGCGCGTGAATCCGGCTCCTCCGTGATAATATTGCCAATGCTTTATTTGCTAAGAGATAATAAATTCGTGTTCAGCCTATTATACAAACAAAAATATTCATGAATTTTTTATTTATTAATATATCTTTTAGCTACTTCAAATTATGTATTTGTTGTATACAGTTACCAGAGGATTAACCATGCATCCAAAATAGCTGACGACATTATAGATTAGCCAATCAAAACCAATAATCCATACCTCCGGTAATCCAGAGAAACAAACGGCTTACAACTTATCTACTCTAGTTTATTATAATTCAACTTATAGTAATCTAGTTTAATAATCTAGATTACGATAATCTTGAGCCGAAAAGAAACAGGACGTACCTAAGATAGGAACAGACCTACCAAATATAGATAGATGAAAATCAACTCGCCGATTGGCACGCACCACCTAGTTTAGGGCTCATTAATTTATTTATACTCTTTCAGACTTTTTTAGAGAAAAAAACACTAAAGAATTTAATTTTGTGTTTGTCAAAGATTATAGAAACCACATAAACCGATCAATAAGCTGGTGACAGGCCCACTAAATTTAGATAGTTAATTAGATTATTTATATCAAAATTAATTTGGCGATCTAGCACAAGCGTGTCTAACTTTTCTTCTATTCGGATTTATTCTCTCTTGTGGTCCACTCCTACAGGTCATTGACACAATATGTATATAGATTGTTACATACAATAAATACCCTTCATATTGTGATCGATCTCAGACGATTCTAAAGGAGAATTATCCGATTACTAAGGCCAGGAATTATCATATGACACATCAGTGACAATATAGATCTCACAAAAAATATTTTAGTTAGGCTAGCATATTGCCTCGTAGGTTACAACGATATTTTAAATACTGAAAAATATCATTAACCGTTATTATAATTATTTCATGTATATAACATCTCTTAATTTATAGATATATTTTTTATTGACATATGAGCCCTTCGGTCTCGCACAGTTATTTTTTCTTCTCATTCACGGTTGGTGCTATTGATATATAGGGGCCCAGCCCCACATATCATTTTTCCATTAAAAAAGTACGTAGGGAGTCAAGGTGGAGGTGGTGATATATTCACCACTAACCACCAACACTATTTGACACTATTTGTTTTAAAGAACTATAGATGATTCACTAACAATGTGCAATATGAAATGGTATGCCACCTCAGACCGTTTTTCTTTGAGCGCCATATATATGAGATTATAGAGAAAATAAAGACTGTACAGAACAGGTCTAATTGTCCATTGGAATGATGGGGAGGACACTAGTAATAATTGTACTATGGAATTAGTGATGTTGAAGACACTACTAATTATTTTCGCAGCAGGTTCATCAAATAGAGTTACCTAAAAGGAGAGGCAGAAGTGGATGGTAGAATATTCCTGTCCTAGCTAGTTTCCTCGGTGTGTCTACGTCGACAATAAAATGCTTCTGTGCAAGCGATTAATGATAAACACTTGCATTATATGTGACGGTGATATATCAGATCGATCGATGAATGGGTACGTAGTTCTCTCCAAGGAGAGGCTCAACTGGGAAAGAAAGCTCTGTCTACTGCACCTCCACCACCAACTGTACATAAATCGGATGATGATACATTGATACATCTTTAATTGTAGTGTCAGAAGTTGGATCAGCATGACAAATGAGTTGTTGTCAGTCAGTGGAACTCCGGAGAGGTGGGTGGTAACAGATTTGCTACTTTGCGAGACGAAGTGTTGTGAGAGGGAATAAATGGATGTGGTAAACAGTGACAAGAAGTTAATTAAATTCCCCTCATCTAACAGGAATTGCAGAAGTGGGAAAAAACATTGATGTCTTAGGTCCTTAAAAGTTTTCTATGTAGTGTCTCTAAAATATGAATTGCCGACTGATAAGTTCGTTCAGAAGTTATGCCGACTAACAATTTCCTGGTATTTGTAGATCTTTCCCGACCGATACTTCTTAGCCATGGTGTAGTGTACATCATCTATGTTGGGCACATATATATACATATATATATTGATATATTTTAATGAGTAGTTTTGTTCTTACTTTAGGAGAAATATAAACTTTTAGTCACTTCAAATTAATTTACAAAGTCTAAATCCAACGTGATCTAAGACATGTAGTTGTGCTAAATAGGACCATATATAAGACACGACAAATTGTCACAAATCGGAGTAACAATTCAAATGAGTAGTTGACTGAAAGAAGTTGCAAAAATGGAACAAAAATGTTCTGGTCCCAGAAAATCTCGAAGTTATCTTCTAACATTGTACTACCAAATTCCATGTTAGTCTATCTCATATAGAGTGGGTCCATGTTTCGATAGCACTCTGATTTTATTTTCGCCCCTCATCCAACTAAACTTTAAAGATGCATTTGTCGATAGGTAACATGTCGACCATAGGACAGGGAGAAAAATCATAATCTAGTCTGCCACTGTATCAACGAAGAACTTAGGCATGGTGAGTGGCATCTAGCTTTCATCGGGCTCCTCAAATATTGACTCGACAAGTTTGGAGGTTGGCCCGTGTTGTATTTTCTTCATTGAAATCTGTCATTCCCCTCCTCTCGTAGGGAAGCCTTGTATTTACACCCTAGGGTCAGCAGCAAAAATTTCAGCTCCCCAAAAGCCCCCACTGGCTATTGCCGACGGAGGATGTGTTGTTAGATTTTTGTTAACCGACCATCAGCTTCTAAAGTTTACAATTGCCTACCGATAGTTTATTAGTAAAAAAAATACACAGTTACTGACTAACAGTTAGCTAAGAAAAATAGAATTCCTAACCATTTATTCGTCGTAAAGTTATACCGAGTCCATCGGTATATATGGATCTTTCCCAAGATAGGGTATAGTGGGTGCCCCCATATTCAAGTGGAACTAGAGAGGTTCAAATTGGGACTCAATATTTCTTTCCTTATTTGCTATTTTTTTTGTCAACTCCGGACTTTGTCCATACGTACGAGGTTGATTTCCCTACATACTGTGGACTTAGATTTATGGTGTACATGCCGAGGTAAGTACACATATATAGTGTAACTCAAATTTTGGATGCTAACAGTAACCTCCGAAACCTATTAAACTGTATACCGACCATATTAAGATCACCTAAGGAGTCGAGTTATCGGACTATAAAACATAGTCGGAATGGTAGATCATGAAGCTAAGGCCGACAGCACAATCTTTCATCCCGGCAGGGCAAATTACATAGGTGGTTTCTAAAATTTGGTTAGAGTTCAAAACTTTGTCCATTTAATTACGTGTGTAAAATCTCGGCAGTGAATCCACTTTTTTCATCTATTCTTTCGTTCTCCTGAAATACTCCAAGGGTAGCTCCATATATATGTGTTTAACATAAGCATGTATGGCATATCTAAAGTACCTAACGAAATTTTGCACCCGTGTGTATTTGTCCAACATCGTAAAATTATATTTTCTCTTTTTATCTTGTTTGTACCGCATTAATGTTGTTTTGTGTTTATGGCTCACTCCCACCACAATGTTTTGGAGCGTTCTGTGTTGTACCGGATTGTGAATCACAAGTTGTTAGTCAAAACGAGTTAACGAGGACTATGCCTTTTGTCGGTTAAATAAAAAATACGAAAAATGCTATTGACACTCTGCAGGTACTCCAACAGGTTTATTTTCTCTGCGTACTAAGGGTGTAGCACGCGGGAGGTAGTTAGGTATTGGCGGTCATTGGGACGTTCTTGAGGATGGAGCTCGGACCTAATGTTCATGTCTACGAGATCTATTCGGGCTTTCAACGTATTCTTTGTTTTGCCGGGTATGTTTAGCTGGACTCCTATCAAACTCTCGCACAAATTCTTCTCAACGTGCATCACGTCGATTGCGTGGTGGACATTCAAATCTTTCCAATACGGTAGTTCCCAAAAGATAGATTTCTTCTTCCGAAGAGGCTTCTCACCACCCTTACCCATCACGCTTGTATTGCCATGCCCCTTACCAAATATACATTTAATATCTTTTACCTCCTCAAAAATGTCTCTGCCATCATGGTGTGTTGGAGCTATACCCTCCTCCACCATACCATGAAAATTTCTTGTATTGCTACGGTAGTGGTGGCCGGCTGGAAGAAACCTCCAATGGCGCATGTACACAGTCTTTCCGGAGTACCTCAGCCACCTGCTCGCTATTTCCCGCATACACTTCACACATGCACAACCACCTTTCACTATTTGCCTTGATGTGTTGCCAGACGCAGGGTAATCTTGGATGGTAACGAAGAACATTACCCTTAAGGTGAAGTATTCTCTTTTGTACGCATCCCAAATCTGCACACCTTGGTCCCATAGTAACTTAAGATCGTCCACTAATAGTCTGAAGTAAACATCAATATCATTGCCAGGTTGCTTGGGCCCTTGGATTAGAAGTGTCATCATTATATACTTGCGCTTCATGCACAACCATGAAGGAAGGTTGTAGATAACAAGTGCCACTGGTCACGTGCTATGCCAACTGCTCATGTCTCCGAAAAGATTCATCCCGTCTTGCTCAGCCCAAACCTTATGTTACTAATCTCCTGCGCAAAACGCTTTTTGTACTTTCTATCTATCTTTCTCCATTGAGATCCGTTGGTAGGGTGTCTTATCATCGCATCCTTCTTACGCACCTCGTGGTGCCAACGCATCATATTTGCATGCTTTTTGTTTGCATACATGCATTCAATCTGTGGGATTATAGGAAAATACCATGCAACCTTAACGGGTACTTTCCTCTTCTTCAGGATGGGGCCACCACTGTCATCATCAGCATCATCATTGTTATCTCCACCCTTATACTGCAGTACTTTGCAAACTGGACTCGTATCCAAGTCTGCATAGTCACCTCGATATAGGACAGCCATTTCATTCGCGGTTGGTGCTATTGATATATATGGGCCCAGCCCCACATATCAATTTTTCCATTAAAAAAGTACGTAGGGAGTCAAGGTGGAGGTGGTGATATATTCACCACTAACCACCAACACTATTTGACACTATTTCTTTTTAAAGAACTATAGATGATTAACTAACAATGTGCAATATGAAATGGTATGCCACCTCAGACCGTTTTTCTTTGAGCGCCATATATATGAGATTATAGAGAAAATAAAGACTGTACAGAACAGGTCTAATTGTCCTATGGAATGATGGGGAGGACACTAGTAATAATTGTACTATGGAATTAGTGATGTTGAAGACACTACTAATTATTTTCGCAGCAGGTTCATCAAATAGAGTTACCTAAAAGGAGAGGCAGAAGTGGATGGTAGAATATTCCTGTCCTAGCTAGTTTCCTCGGTGTGTCTACGTCGACAATAAAATGCTTCTGTGCAAGCGATTAATGATAAACACTTGCATTATATGTGACGGTGATATATCAGATCGATCGATGAATGGGTACGTAGTTCTCTCCAAGGAGAGGCTCAACTGGGAAAGAAAGCTCTGTCTACTGCACCTCCACCACCAACTGTACATAAATCGGATGATGATACATTGATACATCTTTAATTGTAGTGTCAGAAGTTGGATCAGCATGATAAATGAGTTGTTGTCAGTCAGTGGAACGGTGAGGATTGAGGAAGCGTAGCTCGGTTGCACGCATGCACCTTAGGCCCATTGGCCTTTTTCTAATGTGTAGTTGACACATCAACCCTAGCTCTATTCTTTTCTGAGCCCATTGCTCGCGCTGTTCGACATCGACAAGCGATGGCGTGGAGGTGGTGGCTAGGCAGAGGCAGTGCGCGTGTGAGCAACAGCAGCTGGCGCACGGTGAGCCGACTAGGCTAGGCAAAGGCAGGTTCAGATGCTGTTAACCTGCTTGTGAATTTTTCCTTTGATATTTACGATTTGTGAAGATTGATAGAAAGGGATCTCAAAGAGGTAGATGATGGGATTAACATTCCAATTTGTGAAGTCTACAATTTTGTCATGTCAGTACAAAGTTGCTGCCTTACGTAATAGCATTTATGTTCTCCAATTTGAAGAGCTATTTTAACCGGTGGTCTAGTAGTTTTTTAGTAGTTTTTCTGCCTGTTTTTAAGATGGACGGTCCATTTAAAGAGCTATTTTGTATTACCTTAAAAGGATAAGACAACCTTTCATAAAATATATGTTATTCCATACAAAAGTTTTTTTTTCTATTCACACTGGCACTAGTCCGTGAGCCACACCTCTTTTTTTTTCTGTCCTCCGCTACTACACTACTACACAAATGATTTTCCTGGACAGAGAACCTTTTACATTACATGCGGACGGTAACTCGGTCCGCACGGGAAAATGGAGCCCATTTTTCCGTGCGGTCCATTTAAGAGGACCGCACGGAAAAATGGGCTCCATTTTCCCGTGCGGGTCTATTAAAAGAGCTGCACAAAAAAATATTCCTCCCTCTTTTCCCTCCTACCAACTTCAAAATTTTCCCTTTTTTCGCACGTCTCAATCCGCTCACGCCATTAAAGTGTCTCTCAACTACCTCTTCTCTCTCCTCTCATCTCCTCTCCTCACTCAACTACCTCTCCTCTCCTCTCCTCTCCTCTCCTCACTGCCTCTCCTCTCGGCTCCGGCGGCGGCCCACGGCGACGGCGGTGGCGGCGCGGCGCGGCTCATCCGGCGTGGGATCCGGCGCGGCCGCCATCCCCAACCCCCCCCCCACACGGATCCGGCGCGGCCGCCGTCCCCAACCCCCCCCCCCCCCGCACGGATCCGGCGCGGGGCCAGTGGGAGGCGCGGCGCGGCGTCGGCGGGAGGCGGCGGTAGGCCGGAGCGAGGCGGCGCGGCAGTGGAGGCGCGGGATCCGGCGGCAGCCGCCGTCCCCACCCTCCACCCGCACGGATCCGGCGGGAGGCGGCGACAGGCCGGTGGTAGGCCGGAGCGAGGCGGCGCAGCGGTGGAGGCGCGGGATCCGGCGGCGGCCCACGGCAACGGCGGCGCGGCGCGGCGGTGGAGGCGCGAGATCCAGCGGCGGCCGCCATCCGCCATCCGGTGGCAGCTCGGCGCGTGGCGGCGTGGCGCCGGCGGGAGGCGGCGGCAGGCCGGTTGGAGGCCGGCGGGAGGCGGTGGCAGGCTGGCGGGAGGCGGCGCCGACGGGGTGACAACGATGCAGGCGCCGACGACGACGAGGCGGGAGCGGCGGTGCCGCTGACCCGATCTAGGGTTTTCTTTTTTTGAAATTTTATTTTTTTTCGGATTTTTGTTTTCCTGTGCGGGCGGCATAAGCACCCGCACGCGAAAATCCGATTTTCGTGTGCGGTTGCTTCACCCGCATGAAAAAATAGCGATTTTCGCAGACGTTTTGTTTCAGACGGGCCGAATCTCCGCACGCGAAAATCCAATTCAACCGCACGGGAAAACGCTTTCTGTAGTAGTGCTAGACGGATGCGAGTTCCATAAAATACCATTGTAAAAATGATTTTATCCCAGAAATACCATTGCCATTAGGGTGTCATCCATTCAGCGCTGTTAAATGTACTATTCATCCTATATCATTTAACTGAGGGATGCTAACGAAACCCTAACGACAATGACTTCTAGAACTCGTATTTATCGATGATATTTCTTGTAATTAAACAATTGTCAATTACATTTCTTCAATTTTCTCTAAAAAAATTCTAAGTCCATCAAGTATATCGACAATATGATCAAGGATAATAAGCCCTCAAGCGATACTTAGGGAAAAAATAAAGTGAAATTTTGAAATGTTTTTCAGTCCTTAAGTAAAAATTTATACTCTTTTTATAGCCCATGATTATCTTATCACGAACATAGTTAATGAGTTGACAGTCCGAGTAGAAGTGACATGTAAAGATTACCGATGAGTAGACTAGTGTATGCCTCCATGGTCAGCAAGGTTTCTGCCTTTATCATCAGCTTGGATGACATGGGCAGCGCCTCAAGCCCTCCAATTTATGAACAAAGCGTCTCCTTTATCCATGTTTCTATTGATCGAGATGGATGTCATGGACTACCTTTGGACCAGTATAAGAGATGAGTCATTAAAACAGGTCATCTTAACCCAGATAGATGACCTGTAACGGATGCTCGGATGTGTAGTAGTCACTAATACAGAAAGCTTAATAGGTGCTGGTTGGGAACCCCACATAGGTATCAGATTCCCTAACCAGCACCCGCTGACGACACAAGCGCTTTATTGGTGCTGAATCTAAAACTGCTACCAATAACACTATAGGGGTGTACCCATTTTTTATTTTTACGGGAGCAACAAAAAAGTACTTTATATTTTACTAGACATGTATACATTGTCACATTTTAATTCCAACAACTCACAAGGACTTCCACACTATTATCATGTACATGTGTTGACGAAAAACACGGCGGTTTGAAAGATTTGCTTAACTTTACTGCAGTTCGAAAGCTTCGGGTTCAAGGCGTGCCAGTTGGCTTGATTATGCAACCAGCAAGATGTACAATAGCCAAAGTTAGAAGACGATAGCCGATCGGCCGATAGGCCGATGTTGTATCGCGTTAGCGGATGCATGAATGAATTGGTTGTATTTTTATAATGAATGTTGTTCATAAACTGGATTTAGATTGAACATAATGATAAACAACTTTTCTTTAACAATACCAACCCCATAGGTCGAACCCAATTAATGCAGCATAAGATTGATAGTATCAAAGTCAATTGTTGTACAATTATATGACCTACATAACCAGTTGATGGGCAAAAGTTTGAAGATTAATCCAAGATAACTACGATCGGCTGTAGAGATAAATGACATGCAATTATCAACCCAATCCTTCTCTTAGAAACAAGCAATTACGATAGATCCGACCCAACCAAGATCAAACATGTCAATAACTATATGTATTTATATCATAGCCGATGAAGTAACTTAGGTTGTTAAAGATAACATATCGGCTAAAACCCCAATACAGCCTTATACGGGAATAACAAGCTTAATTAAATCTATTCAACGAGCCACAATCTCAACAGATCAAACCTAACCGAGACAATACGAAATTGATAGCAGGCTTGATAGATTTAAAGATTTGATAATACAAGATGATAGATATAACGAATTAAGTTAAAGATAACATGCAATCTTAAAACAAAACAGTTAAGCCAGGTAAGATTGCCTGAAACTCCAATACTACCTCTATCGACAATTTAAGAGTAAGTTAATTCTTACAACTTTATTTATAACTTAGTAGGTCAGACCCAACCGATGCAACACTGGGCTACAATTAAAGTTGTAAGGTCTAAGCAATTCTTTTATTATTTTTCAGGGTACTAGATACATTAACCAATCTAAATCAATATTAAAGTTTAAACAATATAAGCTTATGTAGGTTTGCACTAGCCAATATGAATAAACAAGATGATCAATTTCGATTGATTAATGTATGTGTTGATGCAAAATGGCGGCCTGAAGAAATTTGCTTTACTCTAGTGCAGGTCCAAAATTTGCTTTCAGGTTCTAGGGCGTGCCATTTGATTTGATCATGCAATCAACAAGATTAAACATACAAATATTGTTAGTAAACGATAGTCGATCAGCTAGAAAGCCGATATCGTGTCATATTTGTGACCTAGCCGATGCAGGACGATTGAATCGGCTGTAAGATATTTATGTAAGAACAAGAGAACCCTGAACCTGGGTCATCAGCTGTAAAGATCAACATTACATAATTTGCACATCAACTTTACTTTAGAAATCATCAATTGGGATAGATTGGACTTAACCGAGACAGTATAAATTGCTTAGATTCAAAATAACATGAGGTAAGGATCATGTATGTTCATGTCATAGCTGATGCTCAAATTTAAGAATGTATCGGCTATAACTCCGATACTACCTTATACTAGGATATCACCTTATAACAAATGTATTAAACTAATATCAACCAAATTGATAATAAGCTTAATATTTACATTAGTTGAGATCCCCATATAAGGGGTAGATACAGTATGTTAAACAAGACAAAAATCAACGTAAAACAACTATATCAGGTAAGATCAGCTGAAACCCCGATACTATCCTTATTAATAACCATAAAGCAAGCTAGATATTATAATTCCAAGCACGACTTAGTAGATCAAACTTAACTGATACAACACTAAGTATAAGAAGAAGCATAATATGTAGACAATCAAGCCGATGGTCATCTTTTCGGGATGGTAGATACATTGAATAATCTAAGTCAACGAGTCAATCTAGCCATTATCGGCAAAACACTAAGAAAAGATAAGTCGATGCAAGTAGAATGCATTGTCAATCTAGATTATAAAATGTATATGATAACTCGGTGATTCACAAAACAAGATTATAGTGTCATAAAAGATGTAAGCACTAATCCCGATAATACAAACCGCCATAACAAGCTTTACCTCTTGTCGAATATCGAAATTGATGTAGCTCGACTCGAAAGTAAGAACTCGTCGAAATAAAAGTAATGAAAGGTGGCGATGCACCGAGATTGTATTGAACTTGTGTTAATTATTTACAAGACTTCGGGATTATATTTATACCCGAACATACAAACTTGTTCATAAGGGACACGACTCGTACTCTCCTAATACAACTCTAACCGACGAACAAGTCCCTTAGGCGGACTCTTACCAAAAATATCTATAAGAAAATTACATAAAATCCTAATTAATAGATACACTTGCCTATCTCAGACTCTATCCTCGCCTGACATTGTCATTGAAACCCTTCAGTCGAATCCAACGTCAATCATGTAACCAAACTTGCTAATATCGGTTGTATCGGCCAGCCGTATCAAACTCGGTATTGGCCGATGCAAACTCCCAGCCGATGCATACTCTGTTTCCGATATCTCTGCATATCTTCAAATCTGCTTCGGATTGGACCTTGACTCCGATTCATTTGCTTGCCAAATTTCATCGTCAACAATATGATAAATAACGCTTATATCGACTGGATTAGAGTGTCGGATCATCCGATGGAAACACTAGCCCTGCCGATGCAAGCGAAATAGACAAAACTCACCTTGTCGTCGGAGATCGAGCTCAACCGATCCAGTCCAACTCGAAAATAAGAACTTGTTGAGAAAAAAAAACCTAGACAAGTATGATGGTGATGTGCCGAACGTGGTATATTGAACTGTTGTTAATTACAAAAGACGCTGGGTGTACATATTTATTCCCAAAAACTAAACTAAGTCTGACTCTATTACAATCGGCTCAAACTAGGACTACATCTCTAACTATAGAAACTATTACAGACTCTGACTTCTACACAGCTTACATCGACAAAAGATACCCCGAGTCCGATTCTAACAGGACTTTATCGGCTCAGGTTTCTAAAGACAGTAACTACGATACATGTTTCTTATTCAGGAAACCTGCCAAAAACTTCAAATAAATCAATTAACTGAATCCAAAAATCACGGCATTCGATCTCCTTTTGACTCGGTCTTGATTAACGAAAATTGCCAAATTTTGCCGTTAACAACATGGGGTTAGGAGAGTTCGAACGCATGATCTCTCTCCACCATAAATTTTCTTACCATTTCACCTAGAAACACTTGTTGTCTTGGAAGAAAATACTAATCTATTGGTACTACTCTTCTCCGAAACTTATAATCCATATTAGTACCATAGATGAGCTCAAATGAAAATTTTGCCAACTACAAAAAATTGTAGATCTCATATAGATCTACAACTTTTCATATAGATTTTATCTCCATCCGAGATCGTTTAGAAATTTTAAATTTTCTCTTATCCAAATAGATCTGAGAACATATAATCCATTTTCGGACATCCAAATGACCTCAAATTTAAAAAGATTACAAAGTTGTAGATTAACTGCAAATTTGATATAACTAGATATAAAACACACATATATGAGTATCGTCATCATAAATATCGGTTTTAATTGTCAACGGCATATATGGACTCATAGATGTCGGTTTTTATTAAGAACAAGCACATACGCGATGACCATATGTGTCGGTTCACAATAAAACCAGGACCTATTGCGCTGTATCCATAGGTGCTAGTTTATTATAAGAACCGCTACATATGTGATGTCCATATGTATCGCTTTATTATTAGAACCACCATCTATGATTTGGGGGAATATTGGTGCCAATTTTTTTTTCATGAACCGGCACCACTAAGTGGTTATAGGTCTTGGTTTTTATTTGCAAGCCCATGGAAAGACGATGAAAGCCTCATATGTGCCAATTTATTTTGTAATGGTACATATGATGGTATCCCTTATTATGTTTTTGTTGTAGTGTTTATTAGCGTTTTTATAGTAGTGAGTAGTGAATGTTAATGGAAGGTGTACGTGTCAATAATCTTGGAACATCTCAAAGGTTGAGATTGCTAGTGCACTTGGGTTCTACGGGATGTGCAAAGGTAGAGTCTATTATAGGCTCTTTGTATTAATGCATGTCACTATAGACTATCCTTCTACAATAGTAGAGATAACAAGACATATTGATGCAATAAATATTTTTTTATTATCTATCTTTCCTTTTCTCCACTCATGCGATGAAATTTCCGTTAGTAAATGCTAAGAGTCGACTCTGAGTCATTGTCATGTGTAGTAATGATGTTTCTCTTTTTTCCCTCTCTTTGTCACGTCACCATAGTTACTTGAGAGAGTCCGTTATTAAACACTATTGTACATACCCTTAATTTTGGGAAGGTTGAGATTGCTAGGGTATTTGGGTTTTAATTTCGGAAGGTTGCTCTGATGACGCCTATTTAAAGAGAGCAACTCTTTGTAGCCGGGGCACATCATTCCTCCCATCTCACATCTGAGAACTTCTGAAGTATACACTCCTCCCAGCCAGCTACAACGAGGTTTACCTAACCATATTTCTCTTCAAAGTATACATGTTAAATTGTTGTGATGATTAGTCATTTAATTCTTACTTTTTCATTAATATCTGTCTATTCGCTTCGGTAAAAGAATGGATTTATTAATACAATTTTAACCACTGATCAGTTATATTGTTAATATTTATAGAACCCGTGAAATTTATTATTACGAAAGTACTTTTTAGAAAAAAATCAAGCTATATGTATATATGATTCTTAGTTATGTATTATGTTTGAATATTTTATAAGATATATATTGATTCAAAAGATCTTGATAGTGTCAAAATAAAAAAGTCAGATCGCATATTAATCAAAATGACATATCCTATTAATTTATTTAACTAAAAATGTGACGTCTTATGTACGTAGTTCCATCGTTTAGATTTAAATTGTGTGGTTTCTACATTATTTTCTTCTACATACCACTAATCTAATGCCTTAAAATAAATTCGGCATGCAGCTGTATAGCACATGAATATGAAAGGTCATATACATATGAACTGAATAATTAGTCCGTTCTTGATCTATATGTGTACTAGAACAGAGAAAAAGGCTTTCCTCCTTAGTTCATTTTTAAAATCAAATAAATAACCTTTTTTATTTGAAGTTAGATGAAGTTACAGAGCTCAATGAGATTTATAACATTTTTACTAAAGATAGTTTCATTTAAGATTAATTTACATATTTGAATATAGGTTAGAATTGCCAGCATCTAAGGCTAATCGTGAAATTTCCAAACGAACTCTAGATGGAGACAAAATATATATAAAGCTCGAGAGAGTGTGTGTATATATATTATGTATATGTATATAACTTTTATAATCGATGATTTTATGTGTTTAAAGTCCTTTTCGTTTTACAACAAAAGTATAGCTTCCCACCTTTGCATTAACTAAAAATTCAAACAACCATACTTGTGGATTCCATGATTTAAATCCTAGTGGACAAAGTCATGCACTTGTTACTCCACCACCACACAGATTTAAACCCATTGGTGTTAAACGTACATTATAAGTTTTGCACTACAAAAGTTTAAAAAAATAATATAATAAGAAGAACTATATAGGTTAGATAAAAAGAAGTTTTGAACTTTTTTTAATATAAAAAAAGTTTGAGTCTTAAACCGACAGTAAAATCTAGCAACAGTGGCAGTTTTCTAGCCTGCAGTAATACTCGGGGAGTATATGTCATTGTCCCGGTTCAAAAAATTGACAGTGACGTAAAACAATTTGAAATATTGTTTTAGGATAATCAGTTTATTTGGTTTTGTAACTTTAAAGGTCTTGTGCATATAGTATATATGTCTGTCGAGCAAACGTGTAATTAATATATTAGCTATTATCTAAAATTAGTTTCTTTTTTGTGAAAAGGGGACAATATATATGGGACAGGAAAACCATCAACGACGGGCTGTGCATCCGGAGGACAGCAAATGGACGGAATACTTTATCAATGCACCGGCGTTGTGTTGTTCATGCCAGGTGTGCATTCCGAAGGTGCAACAGCACCAACACCGTGCAACAAAAATTTGAACATCCAATGGTGTCAACCATAAAATGTTATGAAATGGCCACTAATTTTTAATATTATAGATATTACAATTTATAGGTCAAAATTGTAAGGTCAGAGAAGTACTTTTTCATCTAAACCATTTTTAATTATTTTAAATCAAATCCTCCAAAAAGGTATTTCTAGATATGGTGAATAGGAGGTCGATCTATCACCAAATATGGTCTCATCGTTGATATCGAAATGAACACAATTGTTGAGTTGTTCGTAATTAGAATCTTGCTAGACAACACTAGTGTGTCGACACATTGATGGTCACAAAGGTCCCCAGATATCCCCTCCATCCTCTTCTTTTTCGCAGTGATAACCCACCACCGCAATCCAGATCCTCTACAGTAGTGCATAGTGAGGTCCATATTCTGTCAGCAGTATTCTATGAACAGAACTGCAGAAGATCCTCATCCAACCCGCTGTGGCACCGTTCCCACGTGTTTGGAGAGAGCTCCATCTGTTCCTTCTCTCGCTCCACCTCCTAGGATCGAAACAATTAGTTTTTCTTTAAGGTAAAGAAAGCTTTATTGATGTTAAACAATAACGTACATTAAAATCACTGGTAAAAGCTCTAAGACTACTTCCTAGTCCTTGTATAACAGGGATACACGTAGCTTATAACTATTTTTTTAAAAAAAGGATGACACTTAACAATAAATATCATGCCGCAGCAAACTAATTGATCCTCCTCCTCAAACTCTACCAAAGAAAAAAAAACTTGAACTAAAAGACTCTCCTGAAACATCTTTAGAAATAAATAAAGCATCTATACACTGTTGTTATCAGGGGTGAAACCTTCTATTAGGCAAGGCAGGGTGGATCAACCGACCTAGTTATAACCCGCGCCACCCCACCCCGATACCCTTCCTTGGACCGCCTACAAGTAAACAGCCTAGCTAGTTACTCATGCGGTTACGCGAAGCCGCGCACAACATCATGTCTCCTCTCGATCGGCGGCATCGTAATTTTGATTTTCGAGTTGGATGGTTTGTCTTCTGTTCATGCCGCCAAGTCAGCGATGCCGCTACCACCGAATTATCCCAAAGCTGTCCCATCGCAGAGTCGCTCGTTGTGTAGTACTCGGCGCCTCGGCCTCGGCTGGATGGTTTGCTCCTACTCGCTAGCCCCTTAATCCTTCGTTGCTGCTCCTGTTTCTGCTTGCCTTGCTGCTCCATGCTAGCTGCCCCCGCTATGGAGATAGATGGACAGTTTTCAGGTCATGGGTGAGAGAATATAATTATCGTCTAAGCCCAGTGATTTCGAATTAACTATTGAGTGAGTACAAATTACCTCTTTAAATCCGAAAACCAGAAATCTTTTACCCTCAACAATAAATACCGGACAAATTATCTCCGTGACTCAAACCGCGGTGGTTTTGGTCCTACGTAGTATTCCTAATTCTTTTGTTAACGGTGTGCGTACTGATGGGATACGCGTAGGCTACGATAGCATAAAACAAAATTTTTCTCCCGCGTAAACCAGGAACCATGCAAGTATGAGATCATAGATAGTTACCACTCGACGCGCTCTGCAGCGAAAGTATGCGCTAAGGAGCCGAAGGAATCCTCGCGATGTAGCGCGCGCCGATGTAGAGGAAGTAGTCGATCGCAGTGGCTTGACCTTCTCCTCCTCATGCGTTCTCCTCGCCGTGCTCCCACGCCGATCAGTACCGCAAGACAGCGGCGCCTCCACCGGTATCCACACGTCCAGAGAAGGAACACCACGCGCAGATGTGCTAGCACCCGCGCGCGGCCAGGGTTTGCTCGTGGAGGGAAGTGGCGGCTAGGGTTTCACGTGGCGTGATCTGTTAATCCCGCCGGCCACACCCCCTCACGTATATATAGGAACCACGTCTGGGCCTCCAAGGCCCATAGGAGTCCTACTTGGATCTCTATCCGAATTGAGTGCATATTGGATCTCCATCCAATCCCTTTATTCCGGCCCTTTAAGCGTGCGACCCTGTAGGTTCATGCACACTCGGGTGCAACCCGAAAACTCCTTTTCGGTCCACATGTCAACAGCGGCCCCTAGCAGAACGTATTGACCCACCGAGCATACATAAAGATCATACCGGCTGAACCTTTAGTGTTTACTTGTTCGAACCCCTTTGTCTCACGATATCGATTAAGCTCAAGGCTAGATATGTGCCATCCTCTAATAGCTCAATCATTCACTCGATCCTGTGATAGATTATATAACCTGCGATTGGCTCCTCAATCACTTTTGGCATGGCCATGCACTTCCATAATCTATAACATCGAGGGACCCAGAGATATCTCTCCATAGGAGGGACAAATCCCATCTTGATTATTCATATCCCACTACATGTTTCATAACATACCCGAAGACTACATTTATAACTACCCAGTTACGGAATAACGTTTAGCAGTCCCTAAGTAAGCTAGTACACATGTTGGAAACCATGATAATCTCAGGTCTAAGAATTCTATACCAACACTAATAGAGACCACTGATGGCACTACACAAATAGTTCTTGCAGTGTCTCATGTCGGGTATATCTAACAAAATATTCCCCAACATGTGTCCACATTATCAATTTGGTATCTCCATACCATGATCCATGAGACATGATCATCAATCAATACATGTGCTGATCATTTAACCATAATTGTTCCACATATGATATTTGATCAGGGATCCTTTAGAAATAGCAACATATAACATAAAGAGTCTCATAAATGAATTACATATTCATTAGCCAATAATGAGTTATCTGCTTCAAGGAACAGTATCAGATAAATATGTAAACATAGTATGTGATACAATCATCTCTATGATTGCCTCTATGGCATATCACTAACACGTACTCCTCAGCATGTGGTGCGGGGATAGTGAGACAGGTGTGAGAGGGGAAGTATCTAGAGAGCAGGGAGATATGACAAGTGGGCCTCATCTTTTTCTAATAAAAAATTACTAACTAGATTATCACGTAGGACCAAAATAGCTTGCAAAGCTGCGGGGGGTGAGGGTGGGGGAGGGAGGGGTAATTCATCTGATATTGGTAATTGAGGATGAAAGATGTCTAGTTTTCAGGTTTATGGGATAATTCGTACTCACCCAATAATTTAGAGGTGTAATTCGGATATTTCCCTTCACCCTATAGGGATAAACTTTAATTCCAAATAATGCCTTAACAAAGAAAACAATACGTTATTGTAAGATACAATGAGTTAAACCCAAGCCTATAGATTTAATAACCATATGGATAAGGAACCAGTACTCAAAAAGCACCACCTTAACAAAGTCCCTACAAATGTTGCTGTCCTCGTTACGAGCTGGAACCTCTACCTCCCTCCTAGTATTTTCCCAATTCCAATTGGCAAAAAAAAAAAAAAAAGAAACCACATTTGCAACCATGGTTAGATATGCTACCCAACAATGATGATTACGCGAACAGGATAATAGCTACATGTTCACAATCCTTGGGGTCCATTTGAAGAGTGGCTAAGATGTTGACGTAAGCGATACCGAGAATCATAGCTTGGATGATTATCACTACTAAAACATGTTTTGGCTGGCGATTGGCTGCGCCGCCAGCGACCCAAAGTCAGTGAAAATTACTCACTGGCGGATACTATTTTCATGGCGGATAGGCAGCCGCTAGCGAAAATCAACTTTTACAGGTGGCCAAGCTAAGCAGGCTGCCAAAAAAAGTGATTTTGGCTGATGGTAGCTAATGAGACCCGCTAGCAAAAACGTTTTTAGGAGAAAAAAATAAAAAACAAGATACACACTGTCCCAAATCCCCAATCCTCGAAAGCCCTAAACCCACAACCACTATCCCAAATCCACAATCACAATAATCACAATTACAATTACAGTAACAAATCACAGTCGATGAAGATGGTCGTCACTGCCATCACCGAAGTGGTGGAAGACTGCCAAGGTTGTTGTTGTCGTCGCTGCCGGTGCGGAGGAAGGAGGTCATGGTTGACTTCGCCGAGCCGTCGCCTACCCACCGTGGTCGGTGGATCCAGAGCTGCCGAAGACCACCACCACCGGATCTGGAGCTCCTGATGCCCGCCGCCACCACCGCCTTCTCCAACAGCTTGGACTCCCCTTCTCCACCACCGTCGCCCACCATTTCACCGCTATGGAGGCAGCTCTCTCCTTCGCTGCAATGGACGAGACCGCTGCCACCAGATCCGGTGGACTACCCCTCCCCCACCGCCGCCCTCTCCTTGCCACTGACGAGCCCGACCATCGACAGTCCTTCCTCCACTGTTAAGTCCTTCCTCCACTGCCGCTGAGCCCCTCCTCCCCCATGTCGCAGCGGCCGAGCACCGCCACCCCGCGCCACCGCCATCCTGTGCTGCTGCCCACTGAATCGAGAGAGGGAGAGAAGTTTTGGATTTGGGAGTGAAATTTCTAGATCTGGGAGGAGAGAGGGAGAGGGAGAGGAGAGAGTTAGCTGGCGCCACCGCCTCGGAAAATTCACCAGTAAAAAAGCCACCGTGGGTGGGTGGTGGGCCATGGTCATTTATAGGTCATGATAATATTTCGCAAGTGGTACTCTTTAGTTACCGCCAGAGAATATCGATTTTCGCTGATGGTTTTTAGCCCCCATCCCTCGTTACAATTTCACAGGCGGAATGTGCACAGTGCCGTCAGCAAAAAACAAATATGGTGCCGCCATGAAAAACCGATTTTATAGTAGTGTATAGTCTGTAAGTTAGAATGAAAAGTGCTGATTAAAAGTAAAGATACCATCGTCAGTCCATCTCGTTGCTGCCATAGACCATAGCTAGCCGCATCGTAAGCATAGTAGCTGTATCCTCTCCTCACCTCCTACATCCAGGTTTAACAGTGTAAGCGCTAGTCCACCTTGGCTAGCATAGGAATGAGAGTAGAGCTTGCATGTGCATAGTCATCCCAACCACCGACACATTCAACTTTGCGCCACCCCTTCTCCCGCGGCACGAAGAACCCAAATCGAGCTCGGTCACCGGTGACCCCCGGAATAGCACAACCAAGACCGCCAATGTCAGTGACGCAGCCTCCGATGTTGTTGTTGCTGGCCATCAGGTATTGGACGTGTGTCCGCCGGAGCTGGTGGTGCGACCAAACCAAGAATGCCACGGACGGCCCCCAGTTAATGCCGAACTGAAAAATTTCTGAGCGTGAGGCGGCATCTACGTGGACACGATTGAGTGCCCCCCATTCGATGTGTGCGTGTGTAGCTACCTTCATTGTTCGTCGCTAACAACACCGTAGCCAGATCTGCAGAGGCCGATGCCAGCGCTTCCGTGGAAATACATCCATATCTAGGCTAAAGATGTAACCACCTTCCTTGCGGACTGTGGATTTTTGGCGCATCGATCTCTTTAGCGGTGGTAGTCTAAAAAAATGAGATTTGAAAGGAGAGACGCCCCTCCAAACATTTTTCTAAGAAATTGTGAGTGTGTTGAGGACTGAACACATGGTTTATGGGTTGAAACCACACACCCCTTACTACTGAACTATCAACTACATCTCTAGCGGTGGTTGTCTAGGATATGCGTTAGGTGCCAAACTGATTTCCCATGTTGTGTCTTTTCGTCCAAATATGTGTGTTATTATTGTTAAGAATTAATTGGATGTTGACACTAATTTTCCATTCTCTTAGCCAAACAGCACGTTAAAACATATTAAATTATATTATACGTACCTCTTGGTATTTCCAAAGGACCATAAGAAATATTTTTGTATAGTTAGTATCTATCAAGTTTGCAATATATAATATTATATATATATATATATATATATATATATATATATATATATATATATATGATTCACATATATGATTCTGTAATTATGCATGGCAGGATCAATTAGTGTAAAAAAAAGATGTCCGTAACTACTACTATTTTTGTGCTTTGAATCAGACGCTAGAGGAATCAATAAAGGAGAGGCGAGATGAGCTTGTGACCAAGGTTGGTCGCATGATCCAAGGATACACATCTAGCAAGATTCATGTGTTGGATAGGATGAAGATCGTCGACGCCATAGAGCGCCTCGGTGTCGGTTACCATTTCCCTGAGGAGATAGCCATGTTCATGCGCGTTCTCAACGACACTCCTGCTTGGGAGAACGACATGGCCGAAGCTGCTCTTCGGTTCAGGCTGCTGAGGCAACACCACTACAATGCTCCCTGTGGTACACACACAAATCGAACTTGATGGACAACTAATTTTTTGAATGTGAATTAATCTTGCAAAACCAATGATAATTTGTGCAACTAATTTGTGTAAATCGATCAAGAACCAGATGTTTTTGGGTGTTTCTTGGATAAGAATGGAGACTTCAAGGAAACCCTGCGACTTGACGTTGATGCTCTTCTTAGCCTGTATGAGGCAGCTCATCTGGGCAAGTGCGATGAGGACTTGCTCAAAAGCGCCGTCGTCTTCACCACCGGTTGCCTCTCAGCCATGGCAGAAACCGGCCAATTGCCCCAACCTTTGTTAGAGAAAGTAGAGCTCGCACTGACCTCGCCGACGCAGAGGAGGATGAAGAGGCTGGAGGCCAAGCTCTACATCTCCATCTATGAGAACGATGAGAATAGCAACCAGGACATACTGGAGCTTGCTAAGGTGGACTTTCACATCTTGCAACAGATGCACCGAGATGAGGCCAGGAGATTCTCACTGTGAGTAAAACTAGTTATAGCCCTTTGCAATTTTTAGACATGTAAAATAGATCTTAATTGTTTTTACAATACTTGAGTAGGAACCACAAAGTATCACACATATCTAGCTAGTTTTAATCTATAGTATCCTTTTGGTACCTCTACACATGAAAGATAGTGGAATGTAACACGTACAAACTAATACATAAAATGTATGGCACCTTTCTGTATTATGGTGATTTTTAATTTTATATACATTCTCAAGGACTATAGAAATCATATCTTACTATAAAATTAATACCCACTAACTTTTAAATCTCAACATGCAAGTGTGTCACCTACTAGCAAGTATTTAAATATTATGTAAATATGATATATCATTTACAATTTTGTTGTACTTTTAGAATTCAATATGCAAGCAATATCAAACCATTATCTTCACATCATTTTTCATATTATTTAAACATATCATCTATGTATAACATGCATTCATCCACATATCCTGCAGCAAAGTGCAGGGTACCAACTCAACTAGTGTTATGTAAAATCTATGCACAACATGCATGAAGAATAATTAATTATGACAAACTGGAACTGAAGGTGGTACAAGGAGCTTAACGTTGGAAGCACACTGGGTCCATACATACGAGAGCGCCCTGTGGAGTGCTACTTCTGGTCACTTTGTGTTTTCTATGAACCACAGTATGCCAAGGCACGGATGATGTTTGCAAAACTTATTAAGATATTTTCCTTGTTCGATGATACATTTGATTCCTACGGAACCTTGGAAGAGCTTCACCTGTTCAACGATGTGGTCCAAAGGTAATTACTCTCTCCGTTAAAAGAGAGAAGCATTTCTAGCGTTGAAAATTTGGTTCACAATATAAGCATTTGTAGCACATTGATTCTAATGGATGGGAATATATACATTTTAAACCAATCAGTTGCTTAGAAGAAATCTAAGTAATTCGAAATTTAAAATTTGACCACTGATGAGTAAAAAAGAGAATCTTTTTCCTCAATCTTAGAAATGTGTATATATATTTTTTGAACGAAGGGAATAAGCACATATCCTTGATTTCATTCGGATGTCTATATAAACTTCAGGTTATATCATTATATAAAAAGACCTTACAGATTAGCCTGAATTATTAGAATTTTTCTACACTTTAATACCCTTGGTTTTCAACTTCACAATATTCTAAAATATTTTCTCAATTGGTCGACTATAGCTGGGATGTAGGAGGAGCAAAACAGATTGGTGATTGCTTCGGGTATGTGATGTTCCTTCTTTCCAAGACACTCAACGAATTTGTGGCTGATGGTGCTTCACCGTTGGGAATTGACTGTACCAAGAAGATGGTATGTGCTCACTTTGCCGCTGATTGAAAATGACCCACTTTACTCTTCAACAACGTTTTCTCTTAATACAAATCATATTTAATTTTGATGAGATGATGATAACACTACTCTTCATACATCCGAACTTTATTTTTTTTCCTGCAAATTTGTAACTCTGGTTGCATGGGTGGGAAGTAAAGACTAATTTCTCGAGGTTTAGAATTACATCCAAACTGTTTCTTTAAATGAAAATATTTTGTTACATATGCTATGCTGTCATTAAACTTAATACTTGTACCAACAAAAAAGGGGAGGGGTAGTCATTAGTGATAAAGTGGGTCCCTTCAAAAGTTGAGGCATAAATAATATTATTATTTTATGGAGGGTGCTCTATGTAATCTCGTAGATTTGGAAACAAATAAATGAATCATTTGTTATGGAAAGGGACCTTCTGTATAGCTGATTGGATACATGTTTTCAAGGATAATGTCTTTCTTCTTTTATATATACTAAAAGTTCAATTTAGACATAGACTTCTTAACTACTTGGCTCTCTTGTAATTTTTGTGTTTTCTTTGGTTTGTACAAATGATTTCTTATAAATTACTATATTAAGTGCATAGGCCTCCATGCAGTTGTTTGATTTAAGAAAAGATTAAAAGATGGTTAAAGAGACGGTATTACGATGTTCAATAATTCTTATTGGACAATATGGCTGCTTACGGGACTGCCGTAGTTGATCTGAAATCATTGGTTCCTCGCAATATATACATCTGAAATAAAAGTATACATTTGTATTCGTTGTAATTAAATCTTCACAGTAAGATATTAGAGGATTATATTTTGATGATAAAATATACATGTCCCAAAAAAATCGAGCGTTGATTCATCACTTATAGAAAATTCTTTTTTCTCCTTTACTTTCCTTTCTTCCATCTATGTATATAACACTTTGTGGGGGCCTCCCTCACTGTGGTTTGATAAAAAAAATCAACCAATTTATAAAATGTTTCAGAGATATGCAACATCTAAAAAATATTGATTACATCACTAACAATCACTACACGAAACATTGAATGCCAATGAGCGAAACATCAAAAATCATATGAAATATATAATATATTGCAAAATACTTGATATTGCTGAAACATTTTTATGTCATGCATGAAACATCGAGTTGTGACAGTTCAAACACCACAAAAAAATTAATGAAACATTTAAAAGAACACGTGCAACTTTTGCAGTGAAACATCCAAATAACACCGTGCGCGACATTCAAAAGATTCATTTTAAAGAAAAACAAAAAAAATATATTTTAATTAGAATATAATTATTTGAGAACTTGTTGTAAAGGTTTAAATACAACAAATATAATAATGTAATCGATCATATCTTGGATATGTAGTTTAGGAAAAAAAATGTTTAAAGCTTTAGTAATAAATTGTGCATACATTACACATTCATGGTTAGAAAATATGTTGGAGGGTACAACGATATGCATATCATGCGGATATATGGCTAGAAAAGAGGGAGAGAGAAATAGAAAATATCGAAGGGTGTAGCTGGGCATACGATTTTCCAGATTGAATCAAGCACCCGTATGAAATTATTCTCAAAAACAAAAACAGAAGAATTGAAGGATTTCTTAATCCTTTTGCCTAGTTTAGTTTTATTAGCTTCATTTTCTGTAGTGATGTTTCGTTGTTTTAATTATGATATACAAAGTTTTAATGATCTCCAGCTTGTCCAATTTATGAAAGGGTACATAATGATATTTTTCCAAAATCACATGTAGATCAAAGAGGTGAGCAGATGCATGTTGCAAGAGATTATATGGAGAGAAGAGGGACAAGTGCCCTTGTTACATGATCATCTCGAGTTCTCTACAATTACCACGATGTATTGGGCGTTGGCATGCATATCTTTTGTGGATCATACTATAGATGCAAACAATGAAGTCGCTATTTTTGGTTGGGCAATCTCTTCGCCAAAAGTTATAGAGAACTCGGCAATGATAACACGCCTAATGGATGATATTTCAGGGCATGAGGTCAAGACACATTTAACTTTACTCTATATATATAAGTGCTAATTGCCAAATATATATATATATATATATATATATCTAATTTATTATCGATTTATGATAAATGCAAGATTTTTGAATCATAAACTATAAATTACTACCTTTCAATAGATTTTCTATAGGGCATACTTTATTTGAAAAAAATGTAATAAATATAAACTTTGATCATTTTTATCACAGAATACACTCATAATATCTATCAAATAATATTTTGTGAAAGTACTTACTTTCAAATGTGATATTTTTTGTGATTAGATAGCAAACGCACACGCACACACCACTGTACACGCAACACCACAATCACACCCCGAGAATGTGCCCCCCAACACATGCTCTAATCAAAAGACGAAAACTAAAGGCACATCCCTAGTCTTACTAAAATCGCCCACCTACATAAGTATAATATTTGTGGGCATCAGGATTTGAATCTTGATGGATGGAGTCATGCACCTGCGACTCCACCACCACACCGCTGGTGCTTCCTAGTGAAATGTGAATTTATTGGTATGGATTTTACGCACAATAAGTGCATCCACAATTCAACTAATTCTTGTTTAAATACTAATCGTAACATCAAAAATATAATTGATTAGAGGGAGTATAATGTTTTTTTCGAAGAAAAACATATATGCTTCGTATGGTGAGAGCTTGATCGAATTTGTTTAAATTCCTTTTGGCAGTGGGAGAAAGACGGAGGTGGGGTCCCAACCGCTGTAGAATGCTACATGAAAGAGCATGGTGTGACAGTCCAAGAAGCTAAGAAAGCACTATGGTGCCTTGTAGAGGAGCAGTGGAGAAGCATAAATCAGGAATTCCTGAGCAACACGACGGTCCCAGTTCCCCTGTTGACACGTGTGATAAACCTTGCACGTCTCATGGAAACCCTTTACAAGAAAACCAATGGCTACACATACTGCTCGGGAATTACTGACCCCATTTCCAATGTCCTGGATACATGCGTATCTCATTAATTGAGACAGACAAACGAAACCAAAAAACATGCATATACATGATCCATATATGCATATATACAATCCTATATCATATTGTTGCCTAGTTTACATTTGTTCAGCGAGATCATGTATTGCCACGTGGTGGCAGTCTGCTTAGCTCGACGCATGCTCTCTTCGTGCGGGAGCTTTTGTTGATATGTTTTTACCCTGTTTCGTTCGTTGCGCCATACATATTGTAGCGCTGCTTATTGTACGTGTCAACTAGTAATAATCAATGAAAGAAAAACCCGAAAAGTTGTACAGTTGTAGCAGTGCAAATGTTTACTGTGTTTCCTTCTATTACATGCTCGATTTCTGTTTGAGTGCATATTGTCGAATTGTCTAGATGAAACTGTCCATACTACCTAATACTTCAACCATCTAGTACTATGAATCCTCAATTATCATATTTTTGAACGGAGAGAGTACCATCAAGTTATATGTTTTGAAACAAACATTGAAAGAACACTGTGTGCAACATTTATAAAAAAGTAGTGGAACATCCAAAAATACTTATTGAGGCATCAAAATAACATCATGTGTAATATAAAGATCCATTACACTGTAAACTTAAATGTGCAACAGAGTCGAATTCTAATTGAAACATTTATTTCTTACATGTGGAACATCCGATTTCAACGTTGAAACATATTTATTTTTCATTGGAACATAATCAAGTGAGACCTTAGTGTAGATATTTATTTGTAACAAAAACACTATGTAATTAGACTACAGATCAGATATGTAATTTAAGAAAAAAAATATTTGAAGTACAAAACTTCAGTACCATATGGCTATTGGTTGCTGGCTTTGGGTGGACAAATCAGACCACTTTCTCACTTGGGTCCCTTGCACATGCACAACTAGCTCATTGTGGAGGACAGAAGATCCAATGCTATTGCATACTTCTGCCAGTTCTATGGTAAAAAAGAATATCGGGTATGTCATCGAACCACTTGGACTGCTAGGTTGACCGATCTAATTGCTGAACCAAAAACATTATCTATCTATTAACTTATTAAAATAATATAAAAATAAGTCTCCTTCGCTCTTATAGCATAGAAATTTCCACATTAATCAGAGAAAAAAAAGGTAGAGTCCATATAGAAATATAATTTAAAAATAGTTTAAATTCGGAATTAGAAAATAAGGAATATTCGAAGAGGAAACTATAAACCATGTAGGTTTACAATTTAGAGCTAACTAAAATTCAGAATTAAAAAAATAAAATTAAAAGAAGAGGTTAGAGTCCATATAGAAATACAACTTATAAATAACTAAGGAATATTGGGAAAAAGTGAGTCCATAGATGAATACAATTTAGAAGTAACTAAAATTCAAAATTAAAAATAAGGAATATTGAAAGATGAGTCTAGAGTCCATGTAGAATACATATACAATTTAGATCTAATTCAAATTCGAAACCAAGAAATAAGAAAATGGAAAGTAGAGTTTAGATTTCATCTAGTAGTCTATCTTTGCTTATATGGAATACAATTTAGAAAAACTAAATTTCGAAACTTAAAATAAGAAATATTAGAAGAAGAGTCTAGAGTCCATATAGAAATACAACTTAGAAAAAAATAAAATTCGAAATTAAAATATAAGACATATTAGAAAAAGAGTCTAGAATCCATATATGAATATAATTTAGAAATAACAGAAATTCGGAATTCAATTTGGAAATAACTGAATTTCGGAATTCAATTTGAAAATAACTGAAATTCGGAATTAAAAAATAAGGACTATTGAAATAGTCATAAATTATTCAGTTTGAAATACAATTTCGTAAAAGTAAAAATAAAAATTCAAAAATTGATTAAAATTGAGAGAAGGGACAATTTAGAAATAAAATTTAAAAGCATCTAATATTTTGATTAAAAAATATATTATACAGAAAAGAGTTTATGCAAAAGTACAATTTAGAAATATTTTAAATTTGGATGAAAATTACTAATAATAATAGAAACGGTCCACGTAGAAATAGAATTAAAAATATCTTAAATTAAGCTTGAAATAACTATTTTTAGTAAAGATTTCATGTAGTAGTCTATCTTTGCTTATATTAGCCCCACATTAATCTGCGAGATGAAAATAGCTAGGCATTCTAATGGTTGAAAGTTATTAAAATTCATACGTTAATCGTAAAAATAGAAATTTCACATATTTTAATAATGAATATTGAAAAAATGGTTTAGAGTCCATGTTGAAATAAAGTTTGTAAATAATAGGACTTCGGAATTAAAGAATAAGAAATATTAGAAGATGATTTTAGAGTCTATATAGGAGTACAATTTAGAATTAACTAAAACTAAAAAATTAAAATAATTAATAAATATCACTTATTACAGTATGAATATTACACATCGGTTGGTTTGATCAAGTTAGTAAAAAATGAAAATTATATAATTATTTTAATAATAAAATATAAAAATATATATGCTATTATATGAAAATAAAAATATAACGATACTTACCGTGCAATCTAGTTATATGTAACTTCACCAAAACAAGTCGACTAAGGGTGTGTTTGGTTGGGCTTTTCAACCTGCTTTTGCTCCAAAAGCCAACCAAAGGGTCCAAAAGCCACAGATGCTTTTGCCCAAAGCCAGCTTTTGGTGTAGTACAAATCAAAAGCACCTCTCCCCCCTGCTTTCACCTACTTTTGGGGGAAAAAATTACCCACCTCTGCCATTACAGGAAAAAAAGGGTTCGCATATGTTCTTCTTTTTCTCCCGTCCGTTCCCATCGCGCGCCGCTCCTCCTCCTCCTCCTCCTCCTCACCGAGCCGCCGCCGCCGCCACCGATCCTCCTCCTCGCCGAGCTGCCCCGCCGTCGCCGCTCCTCCTCTTCGCCGCTGCGGCCGTCCCCGCCCTCCCCGTCCCCGACTCCACCACCCGCTTCTGCCGCTGCTCCTCCTCCTTGCCGAGCTGCCCCAACGCCGCCGCTCGTCCTCCTCGCTGCCGTGGCCGTCCCCGTCCCCGACTCCACCGCCCCTTCCACCGCCGCCGCACGTGGACGAGGAGGAGAGAGAGATGAAGCGATGGTGATGCAAAGAGAAGAAGAGAAGAGGATGGCGATGGCGATGCAATGTCAGGTGTCGTCACGAGTGCAACCTCCCCTCCCTCGCGATCCAGCTCCCCAAGTCACCGCCGCTACTCCTCGCCGAGCTGCCCCGCCGCCGCCGCTCCTCCTCATCGCCGCCGTGGCTGTCCCCGCCCTCCCCGTCCCCGACTCCACTGCCCCCTTCCGCCGCTGGTCCTCCTCCTCGCCGAGCTACCCCAACGCCGCGCGCCTCCTCTTCGCCGCCGCCGCTCCTCCTCGCTGCCGCGGCCGTCCCCGCCCTCCCCGTCCCCGACTCCACTGCCCCCTTCCGCCGTCGCTGCTCCTCGCGGACGAGGAGAGAGAGACATCAAGCGATGGCGATGGCGATGGCGATGCGAAGAGAAGACATCCGCTGCCTCCACTCCGGCAAGCCGCCTTCCCACACCGGCGGGGTGGGCCAGCCCCGGCCGACGAGCGCGGTCAGCCGCTGACGCAACCTTTCCCTGCTTTCCTGTGCTAAGAGGGAGGAGAAAGTTACTGTGTAGATGACATGTGGGGTCCACTTGTCAGGGGAGAAGCTTTTCCAAAAGCCACGTGTGTGTAACCAAATGAGCTTTTGGCTTCCTCACCGCTACTTTTCTAAAGCTACTTTTCAAAAAGTCACAACCCACAGTAGATTTTTCAAAAACTGCAGCCCAACCAAACACACCCTAAGTTAGGCCTGGTGGTGAAGCCGACGTGCTTGCACTCTGCCAACCAAAGTGTCCCCCTCACACGCAACCTTTTTTCTCATTTTAGGGAAAACAAAATGTGGTTGGGCCTAAACAAGAAAAGTGGGCCTTAGAAGGCCGGCCCATCTGCTGCTCGAACCATCGGTTCAGGATAGCCCAGATTGCATGGATGGTCCTCGAAGCAAACCAATTCGGTGAGGGCGATGGTTGTGGTTCAACCGTCGGGCCGTTTTGTTTTTCTTTATTATATATGCTTATTAGTTTGAAGGACTGCAGCATGCTTTTCTACTCGATTTTGACGGGAGCATATTTCCATCAGACTCAGATTTGCGAGTAGAAACAGTTTCCAAATTATATTCTAACACCCTCCACAGCCGTGGCTTGCTTCTATTTTATTTTTAAGTCTACGTTCGGAGGTGAAGGTTGAGAACTTTATCTCTCCACACGTAAAACAGAGCAATATAGTGTATTATTATTTAAGCAATAAACTTGAAAAATAGATTAATATGATTTTTAAAATTATTTTTTTATAATTTAATTTTTAAAAATATCATTTAATAGTTTGAGAAACGTGTGTATAGAAATCGAGGGACTGGATGTTAGAAAAGTGGAGAAAAGGCACTGAGCCTCAAACCAGCCCATGTATCACCCAACATAACAGCCCATTTGACCGGCCCACGTTCGTGGTATTGTCCTTTCTAATGTGAAACTTGATTCAAATGGAAGGAAATCAAATAAATGTGATAATTAAATCATTCATTTTCTTGATCAATGTGTTTATGCTGAAAATCGTAAAGACTGATTATTGGTTAATCGATCGATCTGCAAACATGGAAAATACACATCTGCTAGCTACTCTTACTAACATAACTGGGCTGAACTGATTAATTAATTAAAAAACGACCCACGCATGGCTCCTCGTGATATCATGGAACCCTCACCGCAAAGGCATCGCTGCTCGACGTTTCCTCTTCCTCCCATTGACACAGGCTCACATCAACATCGCTCGCCATCGAGCCAACGTCATCGGAGTCCACCTCCACCCCACCCTCCGGCGGCCAAACGAACGCCGGCTTCACGAGCGGCACATCCGGCGGCGCCGCCGACCTGGCGACCACCTGCACCACCTCCGTCATGCTCGGCCGGTCCGACGGGTTCGGGTTGCTGCATGCCAACCCAAGCAGCAGCAACCGAATGGCATCATCTGCATCAAACTCTTGGGTAGAGGAAGAAGAAGAAGCAATGCCATTGTCGACGGCGTCGAGCAGCCTCCCTTCCCGGTGAAGCCTCCACACCCAGTCGACGAGCAGCTGAAACGTCTCCTGGAACTTGCAGAGAGCTCGTCTGCCGGTGACGATCTCGAGCACCAGCACGCCGAACGCGTAGACGTCCGTCTTGCGGGTGGCCTTGTGGCTGACGGAGTACTCCGGCGCGATGAATCCCCAGGTCCCGGCGACGCCGACGTCGGTGTAGGAGTTCTTGTCGAGGCCGACGACGATGCGGGCGAGGCCAAAGTCGCCGAGGCGGCCGCGGAAGGCGGCGTCGAGCAGGATGTTGCTGGCCTTGATGTCGCGGTGGAGCACCATGTGGTCGTGCTCGTGGTGGACGTAGTGGAGACCGGCGGCTATGTCCGTCACGATGCCGTAGCGCGTCGTCCAGCCGAGGATGCGTCCGGGTTTTCCCTTGGGGAACAGCTGCTGGTCGAGGCTGCCGTTGGGCATGTACTCGTATATCAGCAGCAGTTCTCCCTTCTCATAAGACCATCCTACAAAAATATTTAGTCAAAACATGCCCTTTTGCAATTTCTATAATATTTGCAAAAAATAACATAATCATTATTTTTAACACCCAAATTTGACACTAAAATAAGATATTATAAAAATTAAAGATACCTCCGCTCATACTTTCGTACGTTATTCATATTTGAGTCAGTTTCTAAGTTCATTCGTAGTATGAGAAATCATTTCAAAAAACTCGCATGTTAACCTGGGACGAGAGTCGGATACCTAATTGCTTCAGAATTCTTACTATGCCATAAGAAAGCAACGTACATGATATGGCGCACATCATCCCATATCAATATTATCAAAATAAAAGTCCCATATACTTTTTAGACAAAAATTCTAACAATAATATGATTAAAATAGTCTTCACCCGTTGCAACGCACAGGCATTCTTTCTAGTAAAATAAAAAAATAGGAAAACGCACGATCAGATTTGGAGAAGACCTGCCGCCATAGGGCCGGTCAGACTAACGGTGTCAGAGAAATGGGAACCGAGGTCCCCATCCCTTGGGTCAACGGGGCGCTGTGGAGCACATCATCGCATATGAAATCTACGTCCTCAAGATTTCAAGAATACATTGAGACGTATTAGATGTACATTTTCAAGGTACTGAGACAAGTACACGCGAACAAGGGCTTTCCTAGGTATGCCATCATGAACGCCTTCATCCTCGACATCTATGATAAGCTCGTCCAAATTTGACGAACAGTCTGTACCTATCAATGATGGTGACACAGGTGCCCATGGGTGCCTCGAGCTAGTGTGGCGCCACGTACGGGTACACAGGTTACCCTGGGCACAATGACCTTCCAGAGGAAAGGCACAAGGCCTAACTGGCAAGGGCTCGAGCACTATTCATGCCACGGGCGAGGGCCCGAGCATACCTCATGCCCCGAGTACTCTTGGAGGAGCGCATCACTTTGAGGAAAAGCTGACAAGAGCAGAGGTTTGTTTCAACCACTCCCTTGCATTAATGGCGGTGTGGCGCACGTCTTATACACCTCCGGTCGACAACGTAGGTGCTTGGGGATGTCTTTCCCATGCATCACCCAGGCGTGCTCGCAAGCAGTAGGGGCAGATGCACCTTTTTTATTGTTGGTGCTCTCCCTCCAGCAACCAACAGGAGAAACATTATCCTCCGACAAGATTAAGAGACATCAACAAGATCAACCATGACAAATTTAATGGAGTAGAGCCCATTTCCACATGTGTGTATTGGCTCTGTGTACTCCCCTTGATGTATAAGAGGATGATATATCCATGCCATTGGGAAAAGGGTTCTGATTCCAGCTAAGCTGCCATCCGCCCTTGTTTTTTTCACGTGTTGTGACTCTTTTCGATCACCCTAGTCCACACACAATAGTAGGGTATTACACATCCGTGTGATCCAAACCTATATAATCTCTTGAAACCCATCCTCTAGCCGAATCTCGTAAGGGCGAGTGCTCACTTCCCCCCCGAGAGGAGTTCCATAGTTCGACAGGCAGTATGGGCCAGGTCTGACCGATGGCATTTGGCCAATCAAACTGGCCGAGGCTGAGTCCAAGTCCAATTAAGGCAATTCTTGTGTTTCCTTGCTTGGGCTCGAGACTTCTTGAATCTTGAGTCCTAATTGATCTCTAAGCCTAATAGGGTATGGAGAAAGCCTGTAGAGACATGACCAATTTATAAGAGCTATGGCCTTTTCAATTCTAACATTGACCACAATCCCTAGAATCTATCTAATCGTTCTTTTACCTTTACTTTTTAGCCATGTTATCTATTCTACCCTAATCCGTCCGTCCTTGTCGATTTGGGTCGTAAATCACCCGCCTTCGCTGCAAGAGTGCGATATCCTTTATAGATTTATCCCGTAAACACTTCGATTCGTCACAAGATGGTTGGTTATCTTCAAGTCGATCTAAATCGGACTATAGGCTACTTTGATCTCCAAATCAGCTTCGCTAGCCGGTTTGGTTATTTTAAAAACTCATCTTCGTTTAGAGTTTTCTAAATCGAGGTTGGTTGGCGACTCCGTTAACACTACAAATATTTAGGTAAGTCCGTGTCGACCGGAAAAAGGCGCCAACAATTATATGATGGAGTATACAAGAGAAACACAATAGTCAAAGTGTTAGTTTGAACTCTACACAGCATTCTGAAAAATGAAAATGCTTTGTTTATTACAACAAATAAATTGATTTTATTTATTTCCGAAAATAAGGTAATGGTTTATGAGAAATTTTCAAGAAGAACTTTATAGATGCACACTAAAATTGAAATTGTGTGTACTAAGGAAAATTAACAGCGGATATATATTTTTTTGTCGTGTTACATATATAAAAGCCAATTTGCATTATGTTAAATAAGAATTAGCGCTACTTTAGAAGAATTAACAACTAATGGCATGGTTACATCTTACAAAGTCTTGGCTCATCTTATCTTTTAGAGGAATGGACTAGATTTCTTTTGGAATCGAAGAATTGACTAAGATATTTTGACTGATACCCTGTAAGTTTTTCTCATCCCTGAAAATTACCTCTCTGACGATAGGTAAAGGACAGAAACGACTAAACGATTCGACACCTAGTAACAAATACTATTTGAGTGTATATAATTAAGCCATACATATAAATTAATAATAAACAAATTTTCAATCATATATGTTATGTATGACAAAGCATTGCTAGCTTTGTTAATTTAGAATTGAAAAGTAACATTTGAAGTTCGAAATACAAGAAGTAAATTAATATCGATCATATCACGTATATTTGTTCCGCTGAACTCTTAATAAATTATATGTATACCTAGTCTTTAACAACAGATGACATTTTACAGAAAACTATCTGTCATATTACTTTGGTGCAATGAGGTCAATATGTCCTAATTTTAGTGTGTTAGAGTAGACCAAATAATTGTGACAAAAAAGGCTCTAGAATTATTTAGCGTACTTCCCAATTAATTTGTTTTATATATGGCATTTCATGTTAACTAAAAGAAATTCTCAGTTGATAATTAAGAGTGAAAAATATGAGAAGGCCAGTCCTAATCAGCAAATGGTTGATAAAAAAATAGAATTTACAAGAATAACAACGATAGGCGGTAAAAAAATTTTTTATTCCCGATTGAAATTATAAATTGCTACCATAAAATTCAATGTCTAAGAGTAAATTTCACCTAACCACAGGTATCATGGTCTAAATTGTACAAAACCATGAGGATTTTGGTACGTGGCACACAAGTACATAACCCCGGTTGTTATAGCCAAAAAGTTTTACAAAACCACACTATTGATCTTTTGACTTTAATCTACCATATTTTTTAGTTTTACAATTGCATTTCAAATTTATGATATTTATATCCATCGTATAAATGTTACATCTATGTGTTAACGCTAAATTAGGTAAGCTCCGAAGTCGTCATCGGCTAGAATCAGTATCGGTCTCAAAGTCATCTATGTGTACATATGTATATTTTAAATTTACAAGAATAACAAAATTTACTCATTGACTAAGTTTCAATTTCATTTAACAATTACGTTAATGCATGAAAAAGTCAATGTCAGGTCTATCTACTTTTCTTTTGCTCTGAACTATTGAATTATAAGGGGGACTCATATAACTAATAAAAATTGGCCCAATATATTTAAAATATACATATGTACACATATTTTTATTCCCATTTGGATATTTTTAAATTTTATTCACGTCTCTTTTCGATTGTTGGGGTTATCCAGAATATATGACTATGACCATTTTACATTATGGATATTATCTTCCCTATTGCGAGAATAAACGTAACTGTCTCATCTTATATACTCCTTCTGTTTATAATTCATATTATAAGTCATTTGAATTTATTTTCTAGTCAAACTTGTTTTTTACCAAGTTTATAGAAAAATTATAGTAGTATTTTCAACCTAACAAAAACATATTATCAAAATATATTCTATGTTATATTTAATGTATTCTATGTTATATTTAATGGAACTAATTTAATATTTTAGATGTTACTAATTTTTTTTAAAAAAATTGATCAAACTTAACAAAGTTTGATTAAATAAAAAATTTAAATAACTTGTAGTATGAAACGGAGGAAGCAGTAGATAACGTGCAGGTTCTGAATCCATGAAAATTGCCCCTGAGGGAGACAAGCAAGCATATATGCATGTTAGCTGGCGTCTGGCGATGCATGAAAGTGAGACTACTGACCCTGTCAAGTTTCAAGGTCAGGGATATGCATGCAACCCTATATAATTCTGCTCCACAAAATTAGTGGCTAGCTTTGACTAGTAGCATGTAATTGACCATAAGGAACAGTGAATTTCCCCCTTGTTTTTGACCGGAAGACAATGGTGCATGAATTATAGGTTGTTGAATGAAGAAAATGAGATGAGATGAAATGGTTACCGACAAGTGGCACCACGTTTCGGTGGCGCAGCCTGTTGATGATGTCGACCTCGGCGAGGAAGTCGTCGTAGCACCGGTTCTCGTCGCGGGTGAACCTCTTCACGGCAACCTCCACGGACGACGACGGCAAGGCGGTGGTGGTCTTGCCGTCGACGACGACCTTCTTCCCGACCGACGACGACCGTATCGTCCCCCTGTACACGGCGCCGAAGCCGCCATTCCCCAGCTTCCTTCCCTCGTCGAAGTTGTTGGTGGCCTTCCTTATGGTGGCGTGCTTGAACTCCCTCGGCGTGCCGGGGAGTCGCCGGAGCGCCTCCGTCAGAACGAGCTCCATCTTGAGCTTCTTGTACTTGGAGTTGAGGTACAAGGCGGCCACTATGACGTTCATGAGGGCCGTAATGGTGACGGTGCCAACAACCGCAGGAAGTACCACCTTCCACTCGAAATCTAGGCCGTGTGGAGAAGCAGGTAGCTTCACTGTCAGGCTCCAGCTCAAGATAGAATAACGATGGAGGAGCTCATCCATGGCCGATGATCCTGTCGTCGTCGTCGTCGACGACGAGAATCCGATGAAAGCTCGGTCGTGGACGAAGCTGCTTAGGTTGAGGGGCACGTCGAGGCAGGGTTTCTCCGGTTTTGGTCGGTCTTGCAAATCTATGTATATCAGCAAACGGTGCTTGTCGCCGTTGTAGCCGATCCACACCGAGGTGTTCGTCTGGTTCGTCGTCGTCGTCACCGCCGTCGTTGCAGCGCCGATGATGTTGCCGCCGGTTTTGATGTTGACGGTGATGCGGTTGTCGTCGGGATGCCTCCTCACGTCGAACTCGACAGCGAAGCCGGCGGCGCTGCCCGGTGGTGGCGGGCCGTTGATGGTGGGGACGATGACGAACGCGAGGGCGCCGTTGTTGTGTCCTGCTGCTACCTCGTCGTCCGGCGAATGCTTCGTATATTCAACTCTCATGGTGAAGGAGGTATTCAAGGACGCATCTTGCTTGGAATAGTTCCCCGGCTGGGCCGTCGTCTGGGAGTCGAGGCGCCGCCATAGCGTGACCGGAGATGGCAGGAGCGCGGTGCCGGACTTGTTCCAAGAGGGCGGCGTGAGGTGGAGGATTGTGCCATTGTTGCTGATCTCTGCGTCCTCGAGCAGCGCCAAGGTGTCCTCGCTACGTGTGGAGGGAAAGCTGTAGCTCGTGTCGTCGCTGCATGCAGATCCAGAGGACGACGCTGCTGCTGATGCCGCCAACGAGCAGCAGACGAGGAACAGCAACCTCAACATATTTGGACAAACCATGGATGTACACAATGCAAGGCTACCTCTCCTGGCCAAATTTAAATGTGCAAATAATGGTGGTATACTTACATGCTTGCAAATGGTGTACTAAGTAATTAAGCCCGTGGAGGGGACAGGATAGCAATTAGCAAGCACTTAAACTGCCTGCACATGCACTCCTACCTACGTCGGTCTCGGTCCAATTGCTGACCAGCAAGTCTTTCCCAGTTGTCCCTTTTCAATTAGACAAAAATGTCCCAATTTAATTACTACTCGAACTCATGTGACAGTCTCAATTACACCCTAAACTGTATAAAACCATATATTCTCCACCAAATACATTGAAAGACCGTTGCTAATGCTTACTCATTAGTGTCGGTTCGTCATGCAAATAGGCAGTGATAGAACAAGGATCCTATCGGTAGTCGTTTTTTATTATAAACCGACGGTATATAATGAGTGGTTAATTATGTGTATCGTGCTTTTAGATCTCCAGCCAAGCCAAGCTGGTCGATCTCCTTATCTGCTCCTTCAATTAAGTCTCGTTCACACCATCTGCCTTTTATCTCCCCCATATAACCGTTTTCATTTGCGTCTATCTCCTCCTAGGTATCTCTCCTTTTCATTCCCCTCTCTCACTTCTCTTGGCTCACCAAGTAGATCATAGGCCTAGGGGATGGTGGTCAGTATGTGGCTTGGTAGATGTTAGCGGCGAGACCAAGAAGCAAGTAGATCATAGGCCTAGGGGGATGGCAGTCCGTATGCGGCTTGATAGATGTTTGCAGCGAGACTTAGAAGCAAGTAGATCATAGACCTAGGAGGATGGCGGTCAGTATGCGGTCTAGTAGATGTTAGCAGCGAGACCTAGAAGCAAATAGATCATAGGCCTAGGGGGATGGCGGTCAGTATGCGGCCTGGTAGATGTTAGCGGCGAGACCTAGAAGCAAGTAGATCATAGGCAAGCAGCAGCGGTAGATCCACGTCCAGTAGCAGCGACAGCGGATCCATGTTGAGCAGTAGCGGTCACCTTGGTCTCCAATGAGTAGTGGCAGCGGTGGATCCACGATGAGCGATGGTTACCGCCTCAGTCTCCAGTGAGCAGTGGTGATCGTCGGATTCTCTCATAATTTTTTCCACTTCTTACGAGTATTCTATGTTCTTGTGGTGAATTGTTGAATATGGCTTTGTCATTGTTTTTTTGATGAATCTTGTATTAAGGGTATATTTGGTAGAGCTCCAACTCCTAAGAGTCTATTAGTACACCTCCAGCTCTAGCTCCACCTCTTCTGGAGCTCTCTCAAAAAATGAACTAGAGAAGTGACGTTGAGTTTAGGAAGCTCCACAACTTCACTCCAGACCCAACTCCTAGAGTTAGATTTAGGAATTGGAGCTCTACCAACTGGATCCTAAATTTAGCTCCAAGAGTTGGGTCTGGAGTAGGGTTGTGGAGCAACTAAATCCAGCTCCACCTATTTAGTTCATTTTGTGAAAGCGCTCCACCCAGTTTCGCTCCCATTTTAGATGAAGCTGAAACTATTGAGTAGGTTCTAGTTCTAGGAAAGATGGAGCTGAAACTAGAAGTGTCCCAAACAGACCCGAAAAAATGATTGTTCACTTAATCTTGTGATTGAATCCGGTTTCGTGATGCATCGGTTTGGCTTGAATCGAGCCGTGCCGCCACTTTTTTGTTAAAAAAATGGGACAAACTCATCAAATCCAGCACTTATGACTTATGAGCACCCCTCGTCAGTGCCCTTGGTTCTAAAACCGGCGCTAATGGCAGTTTGGAACCGATACTGATGGGCTGGTTGCAGTGAGCGGTGAGCTCAACTACCAGAATTACCGGAGTTATCTATTGAACTCTATGAATATTCACTGGATAAGTTTGCGCTCACTCTCACGTGTAACTATGACAACCACTAGCTCCAACGTACCAAACAATTTAGTTCACTGCCTCGGTTTATTGAAACGGCTAAGTAAATACAGGTATGAAACACTAGTACAGACCCTCTTATCTGTGACGGGCTGTAATTAATATAACTGGATTTTACGGATCGTCACAAAGAATACATCTCATACGAGCCTAAAAAAAGACCGATTGAGATATGGTCAGAGAGACATGTTAAATGTGTATAGAACTGAAGCCCGTCACGGATGACACATATATGTGACCGGCCTAAACTAGGGCCCGATTGAGATAACCTTAAATATCTCAATCGGACCATAGTTGGAGCCTGTAACGTCCTAAAAATTCGACCAACAAAAATCGAAATCCTAAAATATGGACCCTCAAAAACTTTTTAATATGAATTGCATAATGCCAGATTTATTCGCATGTTTTATTGGACTTTACGGTGGATTAATCAAATGTGTATTATAGGGAGATAATTAATTATAGCGACACGAAGTTAAGAGGGCATTTTCTGGCATATACATAAATGTGTATACAAATATAGGAGGCTAAGTATAAATCCGAGGTATTAAAATACATTCGCGTAAATACGGATATACGGGGCTAATGGGTGAAAAGAAGGGAAAGAATAAAATATATGAATATAAATAATAGTAAATAGATTACCACAAATATTAGACAATATTGTTTACATTTGATTGGTTGGCCTTACACAATTTTTAGAACAATTTTGTGGTGAAAATTAGCCCAAGGGCCAAAAATACCCTGCCAACACTATTCACGGGCCGCCAAGTGTTCGGCCCGGGCCTCCCCGCCTCCCCCGGCTCGCGCCCGCGCGCCCACGCCCTGCCGCGCCCACGCCGTGCGCCGCTCGCGCCCCCACCGCGCACGCACTGCCTGCCGCGCGCCGCCCGCGCCGCACGCGCGCCGGCCGCCCTAGCGCCGAGCCCGCCGCCCGCGCCGGCCGTACGCGACCACGTCGCCGCGCCCGTCATGCCGCGCCGCCCACCCGCGCGCGCCGGTTGCTCGCGCCCGCGCCGTCCCGCGCCCGCGTCACCCCGTGCCGCCGTACCGCCGCCCGTGCCGCCGTACCGCCGCCCGCGCCGCCCCGTACCGCCACGCCATGCCGCCCCGAGCCGCGCGCCCACGTCGCCCCCGAGTCGTGCGCCCGCACGACGCCGCCGTACCCGCGCCATGCCGCACGCCGTGGCGGCCCATACCGCGCGCCGCACGCCCTTGCCGCCCAAACCGCACGCCGTCGCCGCTGCCTCCCCGTGCTATAAAAGGCGCCGTGAAGCCCCTTTCTCTCCCCCACCGCATCTCCCCTTTCCACCCCTCTCGGCGCCGCCGCTCGTCGCCGCCCCGGGCCACTGCGCATCCTCGCCGCCTGCCCCGGCCGCCGCCGTCGCCGGTGAGCCGCCCCCCCTCTCTATTCCTTTTGGCCGGCGAAGAGAGAGAGAGAGACGGTAGGAGCAGAGGGAGGAAGAAGAAGAGAGCAGCAGAGAGAGAGGAGAAGAGAAAAAGAGAAGAAAAAAAAGAGAAGAAATAAAGATAAAGAAAAAAGGGGAAAAAATAAATTAGGGTTAGGCATTTGATCTAATTTTTTTTATTTTATTATATCGAATATAGGTGCTAGATTAATATAAATTATTAGCTTAGGAAATCGATAAATCCGTCGCCATGTGTTAATTTGGAAACTCGTAAGGTTAAATCGGGGTATTTAAAAATTGCAAATATACACATAATTAGGTTATTCGTTTAAATGATTACTTTGCGTAATGATTAGTCAATTACTTAGATTTACATTCATTAGGTTTTGCCAACTCGCGCATACATTAAACCAGAGGAATTATTCGCCGGTTAATTCTTCTAAATTAATCGTTGCTGTTTAAAATTTATTAAAATATACATGTAATCACTATTTATTTAATCTTACTCGTTGAATACTCGTTGAATAGGTTATCCACTTAATCAGCCATCGCGATGGTTTAGTCAACTATTTATCACCAAAGGTTAAGTATTATTATCGGGATCTAATTTAGTCTAGTCACGTAATTTAAATCGAATTAATATTGGCTAACACTAATATTTTAGGACAACGGTGTTAAAAATCAAAATAGAATTGCTTCCTAAGTTAAATGGAATCGATGTTACCGTTCAAACGCTCGCGCTCGATCTCTTCTCGGATTTTATTGGGTTTTAATTGGATTTCAACCGAGTTCAAATCGATTTCTTTCGCACGTAATTATAGATCCCGAGGGAACAGTGAGTCCGACCGAAGACCAGGAACAACCGGACTTCGAGCAAGGCAAGTCATCACTATTCCTTGAGCATATCGATCCCAAATTGCGAAATTATTTTATTTGCAAATAAAGTTGCATGCAATGATGAACATCCCACTTGTTGTTATGCCATGCCTTGAATATTGTTCACCCCATATTCCCTTGTAACCATGTTACGTATGAGTCCCTAGTCAATTATGACAAATGCTTAGTAATGCTATTCTAGAATCATGCATACTCATGTTTATCAAAATGCTATATGCTTGGGCAATTACCTTTGGGAAGGTGATTGAGATGCGGCATGTGGAGACATGAGCGCCACATTGCCATGATATGATGACATGATTTGTGAAAGGAGAAATGAAACTAAACAACTGTTTTCGACCGGGGCGGATGGTGGATTTGGGTGGTATCTGGAAAAGGCTAGTACCGTCCCCGGTCAGTTAAGGACCGAGCCATGAAGTTAAGCATGAAACGACCCTCGTACAACCGCACTTCTCGGATGGGTATAGACCTAACGGACTAGATAGCCAAGCAGAGGCAGTATCCTTGCATAGATGGTTCACCCCCGTGTGTGAGGCAGGTGCGCTACGGTGGGGCAGCCGTTGAGGTAGGGTCGCGATGCGTGCCCTACGTCGGTGTCGCCATTTGTAGGACTGCCACGTGTGTGAGAGTGAGAGTATAAACTTAAACTATAAACTATAAACTTTACGTGCGTGCGAGACTTCCCTTCCCGGGAGCGCCAGAACTCCTCTCACTGCTAGAAACAGATACGCCTAGAGTGCATGAGGATGATAGTTCATGGAGCGGGTACTGCCAATGCAAGGTTATCGAAAGGCTTTGCCGTGACGCGTCTCATGTGTTGAGACGAGGCTCATGTGTTGGGCAGTCGCGGAATGCGGGTAAAGTGTACATCCACTGCAGTGTGAGTAAACCAAATCTATTCGAGTAGCCGTGCTCGCGGATATTGAGCACCGGGACATGTATTACACTTGGCTAGACTCTAAACTCTTAACCTGTGTGGGATGGGTTATTGCATGATGAATTTTATGCTGTTGGAGCTACTCCCTGAGAGCAGGGGAGGTGGGCGTCCACAGAAAACCATGACGACCAACAGCGGGAAGCCATCCTTGGGATCACAATGGATGGTAGACAGAACCGTCGTTGTTTAAATTAAACTCTGGTATTAAAACTTGACCAGTTATGCTAGGTCTTAGGTTTGTGAAAATGATTGCAAAACCAACTTTATGCAACTGAGCCTTTGCCTTGCCTTGAATAAAAATCCTTCATATGCATCGTTGTTGTGGTGACTTGCTAAGTACGGTTGGTACTCACCCTTGCAATTATAAACTTCATCAGAAGCCGAAGATGACACCGCGGAAGATCCATACGCCTACTACGAAGAGGATGCGGAAGATGAGGGTGCCCACTAGGTCTAGATACGGTCGTTGCCTGTGGCAATGATGAAGCCGCTGCCTTCGCTCCGCTACTTATCTATATTCTGTTTTGGACTGTATTCCGGACCGTTTGGTCCTTTGTTCTAAGACTATGCCTTCGGGCCTATGTTGTAATAATTCGTACACGACGCATATGTATGCGCTTTTGGTAATTCGACTTTGTATCGTGTGTGCCAAACTACTTGATCCAGGGAAATGACACGAAATACACGTGTGATCCCTGTTGCAAAACGGGGGTCCTTACAGAGCCCGTCACAGATGACCATCATCCGTGACGGGCACCAACTGGAGGCCCGATTGAGATAACAATTAAGCCCATCACAGATGACCCTTATCTGTGACGGGCCTAAACTATGGGCCGTCACAGATAAGGGTCATCTGTGACGGGCTATAGTTTAGGCCCGTCACAGATGACCATCATCCGTGACGGGCACTAACTTAAGGCCCCATTGAGATAACAACTAGGCCCGTCACAGATGACTCATCAGTGACGGGCTATATACTAATGCCTACAACTATTGTATTGGTCCTTTTCTACAAATAAGTTCATTTGAACTCAAATTCAAAATTTAACAACTTCGAACAAAAATTGGGGTTAATAAATGGTTTCAAATGGAAAAGTCACCAAAAGCAAAGTTGTAAAACTCATCGAGGTGCAAAATTTTTATTTTGGTCATTTCTCCATCTGACTCTATTTGAACAATTTGAAATTTGAAATTCAAAATTTAAGAAATTCAAATAGAAGTTTTTGTTAGTGAACGACTTCAACTAAAAAAGTCATCAACAACAAAGTTGTATAACTCATCAAGATCTATAACTTTTAGTTTGGTCATTTTTCTATATAACATTTTTTGAACAGTTTGAATTTGAATTTGAAAATATGACAATTTCAAACAACATTTTCAAATACTAAATGATTTCAATTGAAAAAGTCATCAACAACAAAATTGTATAACTCATCAAGATCTAAAACTTTTATTTTTGTCATTTCTTCATCCGATAAAGTGTTAGTAATATTGTTTATAAATTTTACATATATGTATTATAGTTTATAAAACCAGATAAGAGATACGTCAATTTTGTGAACAATGTTAGTATCACTTTATCGGATGAAGAAATTATCAAAATAAAAGTTTTAGATCTTGATGAGTTATTCAACTTTGTTGTTGATAACTTTTTCAGTTGAAATCATTTAGTATTTTAAAATATTATTTGAAGTTGTCATATTTTCAAATTCAAATTCAAATTGTTCAAAAAATGTTATATAGAGAAATGACCAAAATAAAAGTTATAGATCTTGATGAGTTATACAACTTTGTTATTGATGACGTTTTCAGTTGAAGTCGTTCACTAACAAAAAATTCTATTTGAATTTCTCAAACTTTGAATTTCAAATTTCAAATTGTTCAAATAGAGTTAGATGGAGAAATGACCAAAATAAAAATTTTCCACCTCGATGAGTTCTACAACTTTGGTTTTGGTGACTTTTCCATTTGAAATCATTTATTAACCCCAATTTTTGTTTGAAGTTGTCAAATTTTGAAAATTCAAAATTTGAATAGTTCAAATGAACTTATTTGTACAAATGACCAATACAATAGTTGTAGGTATCAATGAGTTATACAATTTTGTTGTTTGTGATTTTTACATTTGACACAAAAAATCGACCTAAAATTAAATTTAAAGTTCTCATAAATTGAAAATAAAAAATACCACATAAATTGAATATAAACATTTCATATGGAAAATGGAAAAATACTCATCGGTGACGGGCATTATTTAGTGCCCGATAGAGATAGGTCATCTCAATCGGGGATGTGAAATATGTGATCAAAATGGATGTTATGTGAATGTGGTTGTGTTAAATATATTGATGGTTGTGTATGTATATAAATGTATATGAATGGGTGATATTGGGGTGTGACATCCTGGCCCAAGGCTTAATAGGATTAATAGAATACTCATAACAAAAAGTTACAACTACTTTTCCGGAAGCCGATCTTGGTCTAGAGCAATTTCGGGATGGGTGACCGACCTGGAAGAATGGTGCACACGAGTGAGAACAAAAAATACCACCTGGGAGAGAGGCGGGACTGCATGACATGCCTCACAAATGCCTGAGACTAGCCAAAAAATAAAATTTATCTTTTTTGGGATTATACTCATCTGTGACGGGCCTAAACTATGGCCCGTCACAGATGACCCTTATATGTGACGGACCATAGTTTAGCGTAAACTATAGCCCGTCACAGATGACCCTCATCTGTGACGGGCCTAAACTATAGCCCGTCACAGATGACCCTTATCTGTGACGGGCCTAAGTTTAGGCCCGTCACAGATAAGGGTCATCTGTGACGGGCTATAGTTTAGGTCCGATTGAGATAGGTTATCCGTGACGGGCTATAGTTTGACTGGTCGTCTGGGTCAAAGCTATCAGTGATGGACTTTAATTAAGACCCGATTGAGATAGCTTCATCCGTGACGGACTTATGCCCGTTTGAGATAATTCCTCACATCACTGACCTTTATGCTGTGTCGGGCGGCATACCCGACACAGATGTGGGTTGCAGCCCAACACAGATAAGGGTTACCGTTGTAGTGAAACTCAACTTGTACTTCTAACGTGCAAGTAGCAGGAAATTTCTGACTGTCTGTCTGATTACTGCAAGTCTGAATCTGAAGATAGCATTTTCTCGGTTCTCTCGGATGAAATTCAAAGTTGTTTTGTGGGGCAATCTAGTGCACGTTTTGGTAGAGCTTCAACTCCTAAGGGTCTGTTGGTACACCTCCAGCTCTAGCTCTACCTTTTCTGAAGCTAGAGCTCAGCCAAACAGTTTCAACTCCACCTAAAATAGGAGTGGATCTCTCTCATAAAATGAAATAGAGAAGTGAAGTTAAGTTTAGGAAGCTCCCCAACTTCACTCCAGACCCAACTCCTGGAGTTAGATTTAGAAATTGGAGCTCTACCAAACGGATCGTAAATTTAGCTCCAAGAGTTGGGTCTGGAGTAGGGCTGCGGAGCAACCTAAATCCAGCTCCACCTAAAACGCTCCACCCAGCTTCGCTCCCATTTTAGGTGGAGCTGAAACTATTTAGCTAGGTTCCAGCTCCAGGAAAGATGGAGCTGAAGCTAGAGGTGTCCCAAACAGACCCGTGGAGGGGACAGGATAGCAATTAGCAAGCACTTAAACTGCCTGCACATGCACTCCTACCTACGTCGGTCTCGGTGACCAGCAAGTCTTTCCCAGTTGTCCCTTTTCAATTAGAGAAAAAAGTCCCAATTTAATTACTTCTCGAACTCATGTGACAGTCTAAATTACACCCTAAACTCTATAAAACCATATATTCTCCACCAAATACATTGAAAGACCAATGCTAATGCTTACTCATTAGTGTCGGTTCGTCATGCAAATAGGCAGTGATAGAACAAGGATCCTATCGGTAATCGTTTTTATTATAAACCGACGGTATATAATGAGTGGTTAATTATGTGTATCGTGCTTTTAGATCTCCAGCCAAGCCAAGCTGGTCGATCTCCTTATCTGCTCCTTCAATTAAGTCTCGTTCACACCATCTGCCTTTTATCTCCCCCATATAACCGTCTTCATTTGCGTCTATCTCCTCCTAGGTCTCTCTCCTTTCCATTCCCCTCTCTCACTTCTCTTGGCTCACCAAGTAGATCATAGGCCTAGGGGATGGTGGACAGTATGTGGCTGGGTAGATGTTAGCGGCGAAACCAAGAAGCAAGTAGATCATAGGCCTAGGGGGATGGCAGTCCGTATGCGGCTTGGTAGATGTTTGCAGCGAGACCTAGAAGCAAGTAGATCATAGACCTAGGAGGATGGCGGTCAGTATGCGGTCTAGTAGATGTTAGCAACGAGACCTGGAAGCAAATAGATGATAGGCCTAGGGGGATGGCGGTCAGTATGCAGCCTGGTAGATGTTAGCAGCGAGACCTAGAAGCAAGTAGATCATAGGCAAGCAGCAGCAGCAGATCCACGTCGAGTAGCAGCGACAGCGGATCCACGTTGAGCAGCAGCGGTCACCTCGGTCTCCAGTGAGTAGTGGCGGCGGTGGATCCACGATGAGCGGTGTCTACCGCCTCAATCTCCAGTGAGCAGTGGCGATTGTCGGATTCTCTCATAATTTTTTCCTCTTCTTACGAGTATTCTATGTTCTTATGGTGAATTGTTGAATATAGCTTTGTCATTGTTTTTTGATGAATCCTGTATTAAGAGCATATTTGGTAGAGCTCCAACTCCTAGGAACTGTTGGTACACCTCCAGCTCTAGCTCTACCTCTTCTGGAGCTGGAGCTCAGCCAAACAGTTTCAACTCCACCTAAAATAGGAGTGGAGCTCTCTCACAAAATGAACTAGAGAAGTGACGTTGAGTTTAGGAAGCTCCACAACTTCACTTCAGACCCAACTCCTGAAGTTAGATTTAGGAATTAGAGCTCTACCAACTGGATCCTAAATTTAGCTCCAAGAGTTGGGTCTGGAGTAGGGTTGTGGAGCAATCTAAATCCAGCTCCACCTATTTAGTTCATTTCGTGAAAGCGCTTCACCCAGTTTCGCTCCCATTTTAGGTGGAGTTGAAACTGTTTGACTGGGTTCCAGCTTCAGGAAAGATGGAGCTGAAGCTAGGTGTTCCAAACAGGTCCGAAAAAAATGATTCTTCACTTAATCTTGTGATTGAATCCGGTTTCGTGATGCATCGATTTGGCTCGAATCGAGCCGTGCCGCCACTTTTTTGTTAAAAAAAATGGGACAAACTCATCAAATCCAGCACTTATGACTTATGAGCACCCCTCGTCAGTGCCCTTGGTTCTAAAACCGGCGCTAATGGCAGTTTGGAACCGATACTGATGGGCTGGTTGCAGTGAGCGGTGAGCTCAACTACCAGAATTACCGGAGTTATCTATTGAACTCTATGAATATTCAGTGGATATAAGTTTGCGCTCACTCTCACGTGTAACTATGACAACCACTAGCTCCAACGTACCTAACAATTTAGTTAACTGCCTCGGTTTATTGAAACGGCTAAGTAAATACAGGTACGAAACTCAACTTGTACTTCTAACGTGCAAGTAGCAGGAAATTTCTGACTCTGTCTGATTACTGCAAGGCTGAATCTGAAGATAGCATTTTCTCGGTTCTCTTGGATGAAATTCAAAGTTGTTTTGTGGGGCAATCATAGTGCACGTTTGCCTTTTAGCCTTTTACTCCCTCCGTATTTTAATGTATATATGAATTTATTGATTTTTTAGATACGTATGTTATTCGTATTTTAATGTATATACAAATTTATTGATTTTTTAGATACGTATGTTATTGATTTTTTAAGATACGTTTGACCATTCATATTATTAAAAAAATTATGTAATTATCATTTATTTTATTGTGACTTGCTTTATCATCAAATATTTTTTAAGCATAACATGAATATTTTTCTATTTGTAAAAAAATTTAAATAAAACGAATAATCAAATACTGATAAAAACAAACAGCGTCATACACGGAGGGAGTATTTACGTGTACACTAACCAAATATCCCTACGCTCCACCAGGAGAGGAAACCCTTATTGTACTACATGCACACGCATGTACTCGATCCAAAACGTGGGTCCAAATGCTGAGCAGCAAGTGTTTCCACTTGTCTTTTTAGACATCGATATGTTTTACGATGATTTTTACCTACTCGTTGTACTATAATCGTTCATATTCTATAGTTTAATGGTTAATATCAAATTTCTACGTAACATGACATCATTCACTTGTTAGACCATTCGTCTTATGAAAAAAAATAAATATATCTCTTTATTTTATCGTGGCTTGATTTATAAAAAAGCCTTTAAACATTACTTATAATTTCTAAGATTTGCATTTAATTTTTAAATAAGACGAATGATATGTAACAAAAGTCAATCGTATCATATATTAAAAAATAAAGGGAGTATTTATTTATTTATACTATTACATAGTCTATTCTTTATACTGGGCCGTATTTAATCCGTATACATATTAGCCCATGGCCCACATTTCATTGGCCACAGCGTACTATAAGCTAGGCCATAGCCCAAGGTTATGCTGGGCTAACCTCGTTGTGGAGGTGGAGCTCCTCTTCACCGATGCTGCCGACGACTGTGAGGGAGACGACAAGGGGCAGAAGTGGATCTCGGCGAAGGCACTCGAGGAGTTGGAGTTCACCTATCTTGTTATGGACTTATGGTGGCCTACCGCGCTCCTGACACATTCATCATCTCTCCTACCCATTGCTTCCCCCCTCTTTCTCTCTCCCTCCTAGTTACATATCTCGGCAGTCAACTTGCACGAGAGATGGGAGGAGGCACAACTATGCTGCTTCCTTCCCGGATTTGGCTGCGCGAGAGCGGGATAGCCGGTGACCATGACCGATCCAAAAAATCGATTCGTTGGTGTCATAAGATGTCTACAGGTGTTATGTTATGCTAATTATGTTTAGATTATGATGTTATAATATATGGCTAAGTAATTTAGCTATACGTTTTACCGAAAGTCGTCAGTATCACCTAACACCGTCCTTACACTGTAGATCCGCCCATGACCACGACGATGACGGAGGTGGGCAGGAGGGTGAGTTGGCGGCTTGGTCTTCATTGGCCAAACGAAATGGACAGAGGAGGAGGGCGACAGGGTACTACCTGCCACATTGAATGATCATCCCCCTCTTCTTTCCTCTTCATGTGATCCATTTGAGGTCTCACTCGGTCATGTAGGATAAAACCACCATGAAAAACTGCTTGGGGATGTAAGATAAAGCTGTATCGATAATTTGAGGGATGTTGTATATAGCCAGTTTTGCGGTTAAAGAACGTGAATCGAATCCAACCCATAGCCGAGGGCTGTACTATGAACTTTTTCCATTGGTAGAAAGCATGTACATACTTGAGTCAGTGCATTTAGGCGGCCTGGCCAAGACCCAAGACTCGTTCATTTGGCAGTTGGGCTCACACCGTTTATAGTCTCATAGTTTTGTACTTTGGCGAAGTAATATGTTACTGTGCATGTAGGAGGTTTTCATCCTGAAGAGAAAATCTACTCGTTTTTTTTCATATCATATAAAAAATAAAAAGATAAATTAATGTAAGATATATCACTTCATAAATATGAAAAGTCAAACAAGTTGTAAAAAAGAACAGATTAAAAACTAGTTTAAGTTATATTTATTCTTTTTTACAGTTTGTAGAAGTCGAATTTTGGATTTGCATGTTCATTTAGTAATGTATCTTATGTTAATCTATCTTATCTATTTTTACTTATATTTTAACAAGTATTTAGATATATGTAAGAAACGAGAATATCCAACTCATTCGCCACATACAGCATCATGACCTATTCAAACTCACATCTAAAAAAAATATAATTACGCGCAGAAAGGGACGTACTAGCTAGTTGCATGAGTTGCATCCCTACATGCATAACTACGACTATGGACATATTTTCTCTAGTATATATGTAGTTAATGAATTAATACGTTCTTTCACATTCAGTTGCTTCCGGGCCTCCCTCCTGCCGGAAAATAATACTTGGTGTATTGCCTAATTCGCTCCGTCTCCAATGCCCGTCTCCGTGACACCATGTAGCACACCACCACCGATGCCACGCTCACCACGGCCGCAACGGCGCCGAGCACGGCGAGCAGCGCCACCAGCCACGGCGACGGCGGCGTGCTCTTCTTCACCTCTTCATCAATGTCTTCTCGTTGCAGCCGCCCGTCGCCCGGGAACCTGTCCACCGTGATGTTCCAGTCACGGATGCCGAGGACGGCGTCCCTGACCGTGCCGGCGAAGAAGCCGACGAACGCGCTCTGTGTGGTCTGGCGACCGGGAAGGTTGAGCGGCAGGTCGATGACGGATTTAGCCGGCCTTGCCTCGCCGGCGGCGGTGACGTACACCCACAGATGGTGCTCGACGGCGCTGTACTCGATCCACACGGTGAGGCCATGCGGCGCCGACGTACGGTTGGCGGCCACGGTGACGTTGAGGCCCACGTTTGGGGATCGACGGCCGTATGAGTTCACCGTACCGACCTCCACGGTGGCGAGGCTACTGGTGGCGTTGGGGTTGGTCATAGCGCCGGCTGTCGGTGCCGGAAGGCCGCAGTGGCCGTCCGGGCTCGCCAGCGGCGGGAAGCTGTCGAGGAGGACGACGAACGTGACGGCGGAGGAGAGGAAGGCGTTGTCCACCGTGAAGGTCGTGTTGAATGACGCCTCGAGGGCTGGCATCCCGGCGGAGCTAGCGGCGGCGCGCCAGAGCTCGACCGTGTCGGCGAGGAGGAGGAAGCCGTCGGACTCGTTGAAGACGGGGAAGAACTGGGCGTCGAAGAGGAACGTGGCGGGAGACAGGATGGACGAGTTGGTGGCCACCACAAGGCCGCTTGTCGCCGCCCTGCCTCCGACGGCGGCGAAACTGTAGGAGACGACGTCGGCCATCGCCGGCGAGCAGGAGATGGCGAGCAGCAGGACAAGAAGCTCCATAGCCACTAGTAATCTAGCCGCCGGGCGGTGAACTGAATTTTTCAATTTTGGTTTGTTGCATGCAACATCCGATCGGCGATTGTACGTAGCTAAATTTATAGGTGATTAAAATGTCAACCTGCAGGTGAAAATGCTAAATGCATGCATGACAGCATGAGTGCGTTAGGTCGCTTGCATTGTCAAATAGTGGCCTATCTTGATTGTTAGTGCTACCGGTTAGTATTACCTTCAGGTTGATAATTATTGTAGACAACATTTATATTAAATTTTAAAATCTTTGACTACAAATAATTTTTAAAATATTTATCTTAAAGATAGTCATATAAAGTTTCAATAAAATAATATATTTATTAATATTTCTACACATATTATAATAGAAAATAATGTTTAAGTTTTTTAAGCCTATGTATTATCAACCTGGAAGGAGTAATACTCCATCATTTTTTTAAATATACGTTAATTTGTATATGTATGTTTAATCGTTTATCTTATTAAATAAAATAATATGTATGTAAAATACAAGTTATGATAAAAACAAATCATAATTATGTTTTTTAATGAAACAAATAGTCTAGTGAGAGTTTAAGAGTCAATGTACTATATTAAAGAAATAGATGAAGGATTAGTAAGCAATTTGTTGAATGCATGCATGCAGGATTTAATGTCAAATTAAGTCCAAACACTAAATGATCACAGTTGACGGAATACCTTGGTGACGTTGACGAAATTAAATTGACTTGCTGGAAAGCAACAAATTAACCGGATGTGTTAGAATCCGTGCCACCACGTGTCAACGTTTGCGCTCGCCTGGACGTACGGCCACGCTGGCACATGTGAGCTGACAGCGTCAGCATATATCCGACCCATTGGCGTCGTGGATTCTTAGGCAACTCGATGGAGGTGTCTGATACACATACCAACCACGACGGCGACTCTCCCACTTCCGGCCGCCCGGCCGGCGGGGCTCCACCACCGCCCCACCGTCGCCGCACATCCTCATCGATTGGTCGAGGAACTGCATGCACATGTACGCTTTGACTAGCTAGCCAGAAATATTCAATACTACTATGGAAATTTTTCCGTACGATAACCCTGAATCGTAACCGATGCATTCGATCTTTATTTTCACAAAGAAAGTCACGTGTAATAATCTATTTTCATAGACGGATCTTTTAAATAGCCACATGAGAAAATGTATTTTCATATACGAGCATCTTAAATGTTCCCATAGAAGTCTGACTTACCTCATCTTCTCCCTCTCAGCACTAAATTTTTTTCAAGTCATTCTTATCTCCTCTCCTCCTCATATTACTCATCTCTCTTATTTTTCACATTCTCTCTCTTTCTCCCTCAACTCCCCTCCTAGGCACGCGGTGGGCAGCAGGCGGCGGATGGCCCTCCCCCACGCGTCGAAGCCTCGAAGGAGGCGAGGGGCGACCACGGCAGCGAAAGTCGTCCCCTGCCCAGATCCGCGTGGAACCGGCTGTAGCGGCGGACGGCCATCCCCCGCGCGTTGAAGGAGGCTAGGGGCGATGGCGGCAGCGGCGGGGCCGTCCCCTACCTGAATCCGGCGACGGCAGAGGAACCTAGCTGGTTTTGATTTATGGGGATTTTTTTTCGGATTTTTATTTTTACATACACCCGTATGAAAAATAGCGATTTTTGCAGACACCTTCGGGTAGACAGGCTATACAATCATATGTAAAAATCGGTTTTGACAATTTGGAAAAATGCCTTTTTAAAGTATCCTATCACTTGTACAAGTCTAGAGAGGTTAGCCACACATATATAATTAATATTGATTGATCGATGATAGTCCCTCCCTTCAACCATGCATATTGCACATTCTGATTTGCTTGAAAGCTTTGTGATTGCTAACAATTTTGATTTGTCAGGCGAATTAGGTTATTTTCTTTAGTTGTGTGTGGAGACAAGGGTTTCACCTATTCTGTTACGTGTCTTAAACATTTTATTTTTTTTAACAGCATCTGGAGAAGAAAAATGCTAGAAAATTAATGCACTACTAACAAAACAAACATAGAGATCGGTCACATAGGTGCCGGTTTGATAAAAACCAGTGCTTATAAGATGTTTCCCACCCACTAAATAAAAAACCGGCACCTACAAGCTAGCTAATGTCAAATAGGTGCCGGATTTTTGAGAGAAGGGTATTGGTGCCAGTTTTACTTCAAAACTGGCACCAAAGACACCCCACCCACGGTCATCTAGATTATATTGGTGGCAACTTTTGATTAAAAACTGGCATCTATAACACAAGTGCTGGTTATTTGTTTTAAACCAGCACCTATGTTTCCACCATAAATACTACCTCCATCCCTGCCGACTTTTCATATATTTATTTCATAAAAAGTTGGATGAAAATAAACTTTATATCAAATTTGTAGAACTCGACGAGATCTGATAACCTTTTTTATTTAATATCGTTTGGATGTTCCAAAATGTGTTATAATGTCTCGGATCTATTTGCATAAGTGAATATTTAAAATTTCTAAACGATCTCGGATGGAGACAAAACATATACAAAAGTTGTAGATTTATAGGAGATCTACAATTCGTAGTTGAAAAAAGAATCATTTGAGCTCATCTATGGTGTTAAATATGGATTATAAATTTGGACAACATGATAGTCTTAAAATAATAGCATTTGTTTTCAAGGCAATAAGTGTTTGTAGGTGAGATATAGTAAGGAGGCTTTGGATGGAGAGAGATTTCGAGTTCGAATTTTGCTTGAGGCATAATTATGAATATGGGTTGGAAAAATCATAGGACTTATGGGAAGTGAAGTGTGACCGTATAAGGTGCCAAATAAAATACCAAATATTTTTTGGGGTTTTTTAGCACCTATAAAAATTCAAAACGGGTGCACCCCTATAGGTGCCGGTTCTAAATTAAAACCGACACATATAGCATCACATAGGTACCGGTTCGACTACCGTCACCAATGAATTGGGTCATTAGGGGTGACCAATAGGTGCCGGCCCCGAAACCGACACCTATGAGCCTTCATGTAGAAGTGATGTTACACCATCCGGTTGCACGAGGCTCCGTCATCACAATGATCTGGCACTCCCACCCTCATGCACAGCTCGCCTAGGTTGGGCCGGTATGCTACTTGGCTGGCCGGTGAGCCGCATGCCGCATATCGTCCTCTCCTTTACTCCTCGCTTTCCTCAGTTCCTCTCGTCAGTATGCAAATTACACTTCTGTTAGTTGTCTGGTGTTGTTGCTACACCAGTGTTGCCACACTACGCCACTTGTAGCTGGTAGCTATACTTGTGGCCCTTTAAGATGAGCACTTTAATAGCTCATTCTATCTCTCACTATAGCTCAATCAACACGGTTTCGTTCTCTATCTTTCGATCAATAGGCGGTTGTGATTTGTTTGTGGATGCTTGGGTTAGGTCAAGAGGCCTTCAGCCATTTTCACAGGCCTTAGAGTAGCATTTAGCTGCCCACGAAAACGTGTTTTGGTCGCTTGTAAAAACAGTTTTTCAAGTAATGTGGAGAAGTGGATATCAGGCCTATAGTACCCATAGTGTCAAACCTGATACCTATTGTATCCTACCCCTGGTTGAATATATTTTCGAGCGGTACATTATGCGGTAAAAGTAGTCCCCCTAAACATTGGTTGTATATATGTATGTAGTGCAGAGACTGAACATACAAGTTTTGCTATTATGTAAAGTAAAAATAAACTTTGGAATCTATCAGTGGTTCACCGTCTTCATGCTTATAATTTCCTTTCACCTACTCAAATGCATACTGTTCACATAGTTTTTTCTTAGAAAATATTATCTCCATCATAAATATTAAAAATCTCTAGCATCAAAAAATTATCGTGAAATATACTTTTTGGGAGAGACCCCGATAGCGGGAATCAAGCAGAACCCTCCTTTTGATTTCAACCAATTTATTCTAAAATCTAGCATCCCAAATTTATCCTAAAATATACTTCTCCCACCTTCATTTTTTTCAGCCAATTACAACCTTTCACCTTTTATTCTCTACCTACTTATTCTTTTTAACCAATTATAACCTTGCCCCATTTAATATCATCTAATTTATTGATATCCATGTCTAAAGCTTAAATTTCTTATGAGATGGAGGTTTTAATATGATGAGAAAATACCATTAACTAGTACGTCTTGTACGATACCACTTGTAGGTATCAGACAAAGCCATGCATTCTATATAAGTATAAGAAATAATTTTAAACTAAAGGGCTCTTTTTTTATGTTATCCAAATAGTTAAAAAAAATGATAATACAGAACAATACGTGTGATATCACTCCACAAGCATATATATTCGAATTTGACTTATGCAAGTTGTAATGAAAACATAAAAGAATATAACTTTAAATATACACACACTAATTTGAATTTCATTTTTTTCCAAAACTTGTGAAGGTCAAATTTGAATTTACGTGTTTGTGTTTGTGTAGTGATACAGATATTAATACATGGTGTTATTCTTTTTTTAAAAAAATACAACTATTAAGATTATATGCAAGAAGCGAGTTGATCTTCTAACTAATTAGAATCCATTCTTGTAAACATAGTGTACTTGTCGTTCGTCAGAAAACGTTATAATTATTATTCCTTCAGTAGCTAAAATATTGGTGGTCGACCTGATGTGTCAAGCCGCCAGCACCGATCGATCGATGAAACAGCATCCTCCCAAAGACCCCATACACTTAATCGCTTATTAGTTATGGGGTTTTCTCTCCACATCTCGAGATCTAGCTGTGTGCGTGTCTGAAATCTGAATACGTGTAAGTGTGTGCAGCATCAAGGAGGTGCAGAGATGGAGTTAGATATATCAGACCTCTCTCCGTGCGGCAACGAGCTTCGTGGTCGTCCTCCTCGCCGTCGTCGTCGCCGTCGTCGGGTCGTCGTCGGGTCGTCGCGCGTGTTACGCAACCCGGCGGCGTTCTACCGGTATGATTATTAGCTAAGCCATCCGTACGCCGGCGTCGTCTCCGTCGATCACGAGCGTGCGTGTACCACGGGTGCAGGAGCTACGTGGAGATGGAGAGGCGCTTCAAGGCTTACGTGTACGAGGAAGGCGAGCCGCCGATCCTGCACGAGGGGCCGTGCAAGAACATTTACACCATCGAGGGCCGCTTCATCGAGCAGCTCGAGCTCATGTCGCCGCCGGACGCCGGCAGCGGCGTACGGACGTGGGACCCATCCCGCGCCCACGCCTTCTTCCTGCCGTTCAGTGTCTCCCATCGTCGCCGACTACGTCCGCGTCGTCGCCGCTCGCCACCCCTTCTGGAACCGCTCCGCCGGCGCCGACCACTTCATGCTCTCCTGCCGGGAGCTCCTGGCGCCGGCGCCGGAGCTGGAGTCCCGCCCGCTCCTCGCCTTCTTCGCCGGCGGCCGGCACGGTCACGTCCGCGACCTCCTGCTCCGCCACTGGAAGGGCCGCTCCCAGTGTACGAGTACGACCTCCCCGGCGCCAGTGGCGCCGGCAACAACGGCCGGCGCGGCGACTACTACTCGTTCATGCGGCGCGCGCGCTTCTGCCTGTGCCCGAGCGGGCACGAGGTGGCGAGCCCGCGCGTGGTGGAGGCGATCCAGTCCGAGTGCGTGCCCGTGGTCATCGCCGACGGGTACGTGCTGCCGTTCGCGGACGTGCTGCGGTGGGAGGCGTTCTCGGTGGCGGTGGCGGTGGGCGACATCCCCAGGGTGAGGGAGACGCTGGAGAGGATACCGGCGGCGGAGGTGGAGCGGCTCCGGCGAGGGGTGAGGCTGGTGAAGAGACACTTGATGCTGCAGCAGCCGCCGCGGAGGCTGGACATGTTCAACATGATCCTGCACTCTGTCTGGCTCAGGAGGCTCGACTTGAGACTACACAGCTAGCCAAACAGAAAAATATACTGGACAAGTTTCGATTGCGATCCCAACCGAAAACGGTACATTGTTGAGTATTTTAGTTTTTTAGAGTAGCAAAATGTTATTAAAGGTCGTTTCCATAAAAATATGGATTTGTTACTCCCTTCGTTCCATATTATAAATTATTTGAATTTTTTTAGTCAAAAGTTTTTAAGATTTGATTGAGTTTATAGTAAAAATTAACAATATCTACAACATGAAACCAGCTTCATTAAATTGACACATTAAATATATTTTGATAATATATTTGTTCTTATTAAAAATGTTAGTACTATATTTTTCTATAAACAAGTTTGACTTAAAAAAAATAGGAAGTAGTTCTCATGTGACTGAACTCCTTCAGGATTTTACCTATGCTTTAAGGGATGGCCTCAAAGCGGCAGCGGGCAGTGGCAAGGTGGCGTGATCAAGCGGGAAGGAGGGTAGCACCGGTGAGGTCTGCGCTCGAGCTTCCTTCTTCGGTCGTGCATATGAGGGGAAAAAGGACAGGGAGAGGATAATATTACGGTTTACGCACGAATCTTGATGCAGTCCTCGCCACCTAAAAAATGACTGAGGCTTGGGGTATTTTTAGTCACATAAAACTAGGCAATTAATCCCTAAAAATATGTTACAGGGAGTGAAGGTTAATGTCTGCCTAGTTTCTTATACTTAGACCTCATGTGCTTTTCTCTACCAATGCTTAAATCAGTAGTTTCTACTATAAAATAGAGAATTCCTTATATGTGTCGACCCCCAATTTTGCAAAGCGGAGATCTTATGTATTTATCCGTACCAATCCCTGAATCAGTAGTTGGTACACACATACATAGCCGGATCACAACATATCACGGATGAATTCAGGCTAAAAGGTTAAGTACTTACATTAGGGCCAGACAGGCTAACATTTATCAGAGAACAAAAGCGGTATACAAACAATACAAGGGCCCGGTTGACATGCCACAGGCAGCCGACTGGGGAACGAGACCTAGAAGGGGACCGCACTCCGATCATCCTGTTAAGTACGCAAGCGTACCAACAAGGGCTTCTCTTCAGGCACTCTGCTAAAAGATATATATAGAGCAACAATGAGTACAAAAGTACTCAACAAGCCACCACACAAGAATGCATATGATAGAAGGTATTTCAAGGAATGGCTTTTGGTTCTTTTGCGTAAAGTAAATTTTGTAAATCCTTTCACAAGCCTAAGACCTAGCATAGACCGATCAAATTTGAATACCATAGTTCATTTATCAACGACGGTTCTGTCCACCATCCCTTGTCATCCCAAGGATAGCTTCCTGTCATTGAGTCGTCATGGTTTTCTGAGGACGTCCACCTTCCCTCCTCTCAGGAAGTGGCTCCATCAGCATAAAAATCATCATGCATCATCCCATCCCACACAAGTTAAGAATTTAGAATCTAGCCAAGTGTAATACATGTCCCGGTGCTCAATATCCGCGAGCACGGCTATTCGAATAGATTTGGTTTACTCACACTGCAGTGGATGTACACTTTACCCGCACTCCGCAACTGCCCAACACATGAGCCTCGTCCCAACACATGAGACGCGTCACGGCAAAACTTTTCGATAACCTTGCATTGGCAGTACCTGCTCCATGAACTATCATCCTCATGCACTCTAGGCGTTTCTGTTTCTAGCAGTGAGAGGAGTTCTGGTGCTCCCGGGAAGGGAAGTCTCACACGCACGTAAAGTTTATAGTTTAAGTTTAGGTTCTCACTCTCACACACGTGGCAGTCCTACAAATGGCGACACCGACGTAGGGCACGCATCGCGGCCCTACCTCAACGGCTGCCCCACCGTAGCGCACCTGCCTCACACACGGGGGTGAACCATCTATGCAAGGATACTGCCTCTGCTCGGCTATCTAGTCCGCTAGGTCTATACTCATCCGAGAAGTGCGGTTGTACGAAGGTCGTTTCATGCTTAACTTCATGGCTCGGTCCTTAACTGACCGGGGACGGTACTAGCCTTTTCCAAATACCACCCAAATCCACCATCCGCCCCGGTCGAAAATAGTTGTTTAGTTTCATTTATCATTTCACAAATTATGTCATCATATCATGGCAATGTGGCGCTCATGTCTCCACATGCCGCATCTCAATTATCTTCCCAAAGGTAATTGCCCAAGCATATAGCATTTTGATAAATATGAATATGCATGATTCTAGAATAGCATTACTAAGCATTTGTCATAATTGACTAGGGACTCATACATAAACATGGTTACAAGGGGATATGGGTAAACAATATTCAAGGCATGGCATAACAACAAGTAGGATGTTCATCATCGCATGCAACTTTATTTGCAAACAAAATAATTCCGCAATTTGGGATCAATATGTTTAAGGATAGTGATGACTTGCCTTGCTCAGGATAGTTCTTACTCTATAATCTTGATCAACCTTCTCCTCCTGGAAGCTGCATACGTTGCCTCACGACTAATCGATACACCAATACTATAATACGCGAGAAAAACCAATATTCAACCAACAATCAACATGCGCAGATAATTATAAATATCGGAGTCATACCTAGGGCTGCTCATGCTACTCGTGCTCCTATCTAGATACAACGATCATACACTAAAGGAGGTTTTATTCTATCTAATTAAAATTTGTGGTATGGTTCCGTGGTTGGATAGACTTAGGATTAACCAGATAACAACAGTAAATCATCTATATTATTATTTCAGTAGTGGAGTTATTATTAAACTATGGACATATTTCACTCATCATTATAAAAGGTTTAATAATCATCCAAGCTCTATACGTTAAATTTGCGAAGTTAGTAATATTATAGGTACAGATTATCTCTCTGTACGAGATTTTGTAATGAACGATCTGTAAGTTACAATTGAATTACAATCATTTGAGATCAAGATTTATAATTGGCACTAGTATTTACCTTATACACTTGTCTTTCCTGTATCCCTTATTTTAATGTATGCAACGAGTAGGTTATTGTTCTTCTGTATAATTTAAATGGAATGTGCAGTAGTTGTGAGTGTCAAAAAAAATATACTAGTATTGAATCATTTACTTAGCATGAGCTATTTACTGTTTTGTTAATTAATGGGTGTTAACCAATCCAACTATATGCCATTGCACTAATCAACTCTATTTTGGTGGTTCATTCATAATAGTCCTATTATTATTCCTTACAAACAAGCCAAGGACTGATCTATACGTAATCATATTTTAGTTAGAAACTTACAAGGCTAAACTTTATTTAAATAATTTATAAGTCATGGGTTTAATTATATTTGGACGGATTAATATATGGCACTAATATTTTCTATGCTTCAATGAATTTAAAATATATATATATATATATATACATATCTAAATAGTTTACATGGTTTCTACAGTGGTAAAACATGTTAAAGATAATTATTCCCCTACCTAGTTTACTGTACAATATTAATTTGTATCTATTAGCACACTTCTAGGTTAACGACTCGTTCCACCTCTTGATATTAATTATTTTGTAAATATAAATATATTTAATTAAATAGTGAATTATATATCGTTGGAAAGGGCATGAATTTAGATAAATTTAGGTTTAAGTTTCACTTGAATCGGAGCTAAAACGAATAAGTTACGCTTGTTTAAAAATTCAAATTTAAATAAATCCGAGAAATTGTGAAAATAGACTGTGCACTTAACCTCAGTGGGGCCCACCTGTCACATACCTCTCTCTCTCTCCTTTTTCTTTTCTTTCTCTCTTTTTTTCCCTCCTTCTTCTTCCTCCTTTCCTCACCTTTCTTCTTTCTCTGCTGCTTGCTTCTCCTTTCTCACTCCTCCCGGCTCCTCTCTTCCCTCCCTCCTAGCCGAGCGGCGGCGGGCGGGCGCGGTGGTGGGTGGGCGCGGCGGCGGTTGGGCGCTGCGGCGGGCGAGCGCGCGGCCGGCGAGCGGGCGCGACGGCGGGCGCGTGGTGGCGGACCGGGGCGCGGGGGGGCAAAATTTATAGGGGGCGATGGGGAGCGATGGCCGACCCGGTGGGACGGACGGGATGGTGCGGGGCTCGGTGACGTGCGGCGCGGGGCGCGAGGGCGCGGAACGGTGGCGTGGGCGCGGCGTGGCGCGCGTACGGTGCGACGTCGGCGGGCGTACGGCGGCGAGAGCGCGGCATGGCGCGATGTGAGCGCGGCGGCCAGCGGGCGACGCGCGTGCAGGCGGGCGTGCACGCGTGCGGCGCGGTATGCGCGTGCGTGGCTCGAGGCGCGCAGGCAGCGGCGGCGACGCGGCGATGCGACGGCCAGCGGCGGCGGCTCGGGGCGCAAGGCGGCAACGCACGGCGCGGCGTGCAGGTGCGGGCTGACGGTGACAGCGCGCGGCGCGTGACGGTCGGCGTGCGGCAACTGTGCAGGCGCGGCACGGGAGGAGCTCGAGGCAGCGATGGTGACGCACGGCCATGGATGACGGCGACAGGCGCGCGGCGGACGCGACGCGCGAGCGGCGATGGTGACAGGCGCGCGGCGGGCGCGGAGCTCGAGGCGCACGCGGGGCAATGGCGACGCGGGCGCGGCGCATGCGCGGCGCGCGCAGGGAGCGACGGCGACGCCTAGGGGAAGCCGGCCGAACACCTAGGGGCAAATGAACAGTGACATTTCCCCTTTTTTTTGATTTTTAGGGTTCGGTTGACTTAAAAATCGAGGAAAAATTGTAATTAAAATTTGTATCTCCTCGTAGGCATTTGAGGGATAATTTTACGTATTCTAATGTGATTTTGCCCAAAACTTCATATCGACTAATATTAAGATTTATGATAGATTTAATAATTTCCCACCTTTTGGGATTTTTAGGGTTAGGGAGGAATTTAATTAGGAAAATGAAAGGGGTTTGATCCGTAAATTTTCTAGGCAAGCAAATTTAGTACTTACTGTCTAAAAGTCTAGTTTTGACCCAAAAGTTGTGATGGCACAAATATATTTTCATTGCGTTGTTCAAATGAGGTTAAATCCCGAAAATTAGTCTAGATAATTTTGGAGGCTTTCGATATTTTTAAAACTAATTAAAACATTCTAAGGTGCCCTTTGTTAATATAATACCACACTTGTTTCAATTTATATATGGGTTAGTTTATTTTATATGGAGGGGTTTGATATATTTAATTACAATCTCCCGTAGTTCTATTTTATATATAGGGCTTAGTTTATTTGAATGATTATCATTTAATGTGTATTTATATTTCATGGGACATCCTGAGACTCGGTACCATATTGATCTCAATATTAAATCAAATACTCCCATGAGCCTATTTTACATATAGAGGTCAATTTAGTTATATGACCAATTATTTTATATGAGTGAATTTTATGCAACGGGAGACTTGATAAATTATTTTAAATATTAATTTAAATATTCCAACGAAACACTCATATATAATAGGGTCATTGTAGTGGTGACCATTTTTTCATGTGTACTTATATTCTATGACACTCATCACATGGTCAAAGTATTTATTATTCGATTTGTACTTTATATCACAGAAGTTAATAATTATATTTGCACTTTATTTGGCTTGCTCTCTTGTGCAAAAATATTTATAGGGTTAATAATAACTTATATATTCTGGTGAATTATATTTATTACTCAAATATAGATCTTTACCTTACTTTCATCGTGACCACTTATAGTTTTGGCAGACAACAGCAACCATAACATCCAGCATGATGCAAAAGTTTTAAAAAATTCGAAATTTTAGAGATTTTTATTGCTGGAATTTTCAGGGTGTTACAATATGCCACCGAAAATTTATCGGTTTCCTAATATTCCATTTAAAATTAGTTTTTCCCTTATATACCATTGAATCAAATTTAACGGTAAGCATTGGTCAACTGTTATTTTTTTTATAAATAACCAAATCGACCTTAGTACTAACTAAAGTATCAATGAGATTAGTATCCCTACACGGCGATCACGAGCGTGGATATATATGGACGTAGTAAACCAAAAACCACTAGTAATCTAGCTAGTATATACCGAATACTACCTAAAAAAAGAAGAAGAAACAGTACATATACCTGCGAAAGCTAGTATGTGATCTAGTATATATCGAATTGTAAAAAACAAACAGTACATACCTCCAACGAGAGATATAGTACATACCGGATAAAATAAAGCAGTATATACTATCCACATGAATTTCCAGTACATATTTTTTTTAATATACTCTATAAAAATATATTTTTTACATCAACATTTATTTTTTTATATGGCTATTTTTTACAACCAGTTTCTCTGTATTTTTCAAATAGTTCTCATTTTAATTATAACCACTCAGTAAATCTCAGAAGGGCAAATGCATCTTTTTACTATGGAGGTAGCAGTCAATACACAGTTAACACACACGATAGTGGCATGAGAGGGTATGAAAATTTTGAGGCAATGGCATATAAGCAAAAGGAGCCAATTTTGAGTGGTATATAAGGAAACTAGTAAATTTTCAGTGGTAAAGGAATTCTCCGTGGTAAATTTATAACATATCTTGAAATAAAATAAGACTAAAGAGTAAAATACCTTACATAAGGCCGATGTGATACTTTCCTATATGATGAACGATAGCGGAAACCGGAATAGACACAAGCTCACTAGGTGCAACCTAGTAGTCGCAACCATCCGATTATCCTGCCAAGCAAATAAACATATATATCACCTCAGTTTTTTAATATATATATAACAAACGTTTGACCATTAATCTTATTCATTTTTTTTACAAATATAAAGTTATTTAAGTCATGCTAATAAAACATTTGATGAAAAATCAAGTCACAATAAATAAAAATCGATGTAATTACTTAAAATTTTTGAAATAAGACGGATGATCATACATATCTTACAAAATCAATGACATCATATATATATATATATATATATATAGTAAAGTAAAATTAATTGGGGCACCATGGTGCATGGGCTCCAAGATTCAAATTGAGTATATACTATGAAATTTTTTTAAAATGTTAGGTATGACCATTAACTTCTATACTAACAAGTTCAAAATATGTATATAGCATTCAAATATATAATTAGTAGGTATGTAATAATGAATTGTGAAATAAAGTTGAGTTTGAGTTGTTTTGTTGCTAGGTATAGGTATGAATCAAATTCTTATATCTAGATATATACTCATAATTTGAAAATTTTTAAAAATTTTAAGTGAATTTGTGTATTTTATACCTTAGTGCCCAGATACCATGGTACCTTATGGGTATTATATATATATATATATATATATATATATATATAAAAGAAAACGGATGAAGTATTTTACTAATTGAGTCAGAGCGAGCGAGTATGGGCTTATACATGCCCGCAAAGTATGGTCGTATGCTAAATATAGTTGAGGGGGGATAAAAAAAATACTTTTTCCTAATCCGGCTCACTTGAAATGGGCTAATATATTTAGCGCAGCTGCCCAGCATGTACATTTGAATGAAAGTTTTCGGGTATTTAGTTATTTTTTTATATAATTTTGGATGAAAGTTTTGAGTTCACAGATGAAAAATTCCGTATGATTTTGAAATGAAAGCCGTATGATTTGAGTTGAAAGTTCCGTGTGAAAGTGTTACCAAAATTAAGCAAAGGATATTGCTAAATATGTAATCTAAATTTAGATCTACAATATATATTTAATATATATTCGGATTAGTTTCCTACTAGTACTCCATATCGTTTCCTATTAGGTATCTTTTCTTATATCCAATATATATACTCTTCTTATATCCACTATATATACTCTTATAAACCATACGGGAAGAGTTGACGTTCCCATTATTATTCCTTATGTTTGTAATCAACTTATCTATAGTGATCATTGTCGGTCGGTGTAGGGTTTTCCACGTTAAATTCGTGTCTTCGTTGTACGTCTATTTTCTTAACGAGTGGTGGCATTTGAGATTAATTTTGCTGCCGTTCAACCAATAGTCGTCGACTCCGAGTCGATGTTGTCCTTGGACGCCGGCACGAGAAAAAGCAGGAGGAGCAGCCGGTGTCTAGACCTATCCATCTACAAAGCAGCACGCGCATCGAGGAAGAGAAAAAGTTGGGCAGTCAAATCGCTGCCCTGTTTACGTGAAAAAATAGTTCACGTTTGTCTACTACGCGCAAGCAGCAGCAGTATAGAAGCCAATCCATCGAGAGTTCTGTTCAGGTAGATTTTTTTTGGGCGAAACTGCTCCGCGCACACACAGCCATCTACAGGAGATTCTTCGATCAGTGCTTTGTGCACACAGGAAGTTCACCCGGAGGTTCACGTTTTTGCCAGGTTTACTCCAATTTATTACCAGCAAATTCAGGATTAATTCTCATGGCGAGTTTGAAGTATGATCTACCGCTCCTGGACCGAGACACAAGATTCTCACTTTGGCAAGTGAAGATGCAAGCAGTTCTTGCACAGCAAGACCTCGATGATGCACTATTTGGATTTGACAAGAGGACTATGGATTGGTCTGATGATGAGAAGAAAATGGATCGTAAGGCTATGTCATGTATTCATCTTCATCTATCTAACAATATTTTACAGGAGGTGTTTAACGAGAATACAGCCGCTGGGCTGTGGTTAAAACTGGAACAAATATGCATGACTAAGGATCTGACTAGTAAGATGCACCTGAAGCAAAAGTTATTTTTGCACAAGTTGCAAGATGATGAGTCCGTGATGGATCATCTCTCCACTTTCAAGGAAATTATTGCTGACCTTGAGTCTATGGAGGTAAAATATGATGAAGAGGATTTAGGCCTTATTCTATTGTGTTCATTGTCTAGCTCATATGCAAATTTGAGAGATACTATTCTTTATAGTCGTGATACTTTAACTTTAGAAGAAGTTTATGAAGCTTTGCATGCCAAAGAAAAGATGAAAAAGATGGTACCCTCTAAAAGTTCAAGTTCACAAGCAGAAGGCTTGGCTTCGGGGCAGGCAACAGGAGAAGAATACAAAGAACCAGTCAAGAGATAAAAGTTCAAGTAGCTACCGTGGAAGATCAAAGTCCAGAGATAGGTATAAGTCATGCAAATACTGCAAGAGATATGGACATGATATCTCTGAGTGTTGGAAGCTACAGAACAAAGACAAAAGAACCGGAAGTTATAGACCGAAAGGTAATAACGAAGAGGAGGTAAAGCCGCAGTTGTTACTGATGATAAACCTGGTGCAGAATTGCTTATTGCTTATGCTGGTTGTGCACAAACTAGTGACCAGTGGATTCTTGATACTGCATGCACCTATCATATGTGCCCAAACAGGGATTGGTTTGCCAGAGTCTTGAGGCCAGTAGCCCCTGATAAGTTGGGAAAAACTTGAATGGTTTTGTTTCCAGTCAAGTCCAGCAGCTCCAAATTCGCCATACCAATGAACTCATCCTTTTGCCCTGTCTCCCAATTGCTGATAGGCACAATTACGCGAAGCTTGTGAAGATTGCGACCCAGTCTTCTCCATGCAAAAGAACTGCTGCCCCAAATCCTTCCATTCCTTACATTTACCTCCCTGATGTTTTCACCTATTTTATCCATTGCATTTTCAGGTATAGTCCAATCTGTGCTGCATATGACCAACACCCATAAATACTGAAAAAATTCCATGGTTGTCGTTTCTCTTTCTTGTTGCTCATGTGCTTGGTTCTTGGTTGGTATGTCCTCCTCTTGCCTCTCCCCCTTCCCCTGATTGTGCTTTGATTATAATATCATTGCAAGCTTCTAATCCAAGGAACCTTAAGCTGTGACAGCAGTAGAATGGAGGTGTAGAAAAGTTGAATGCACACTTGCATAGTTTCAGCACTCGAAGCTTGTTCGCCCGCTGAAACATATCAATGGGAATGATGTTGAAAGCATTTTCCAAGAAAAATGATGTTGACTCATCTGTTGGTACATTCATCTTTTCTCCTGCTTTGTGAGCAACTACCATCCATCGCTCTGAGCTTGAGCTAGTACTGGTTGGGATGTTTTCACAAACACCACCCATTGGGATTTTAGATGTGTAGATATCCACCCGTATCACTTGATGCAAGGCAGCACCATCCTTCCATGCTTGTTCTGGATTGCCTCCTCCTTGTACAATCCCATCGCAGACCCAGTAGCATGGGTGGCTCAGTTGTAGTGGATGATGTTGCCAATACCACCCTCACAATGCAATTTCAACAAATACAAGCAGCAATTGTCAGCTATTTTCGGGTAATACTAGGGGCAAGCTTACGGGCGTAGGTAGCAATCTCTCTTGTATCCTCCTGTAGCAATTTATCGGTTTTTGCCATAGCTGAACGACAATATAACTTGTGGTCTACTGTATGTATCGAAAGACCAGGTCCTAACCTAAATCTACCTCGAAATGTCCATAATATTTTATAAACAAATGGAGTCCATCGACTAGGTTGGGGAATACCAAAATCATGCGGTTAATTGTGCCATGACTTCCATTATGGAAAACCACCAAGAGTTTGTGTCCTTTTAGGGCTCGGTGGATCTCCACCCCCACAGATTCTATCTCACGTCTAGAGCTTTCATCTACCCCACCAAAATCATCCTCCTCATCTTGTCTGTCAAAAATAGTCATTATCCAGTGAGGAAGGTTCAATTCAACTGCAATTGTCCTCTAAAGTGCTCGCTGACTTTTCCTCATTGTGCAATCAATGTGGACAATCTTGCTAAACTTGCTCTTAATAGCTGGCGGAGGGTCTTGCCCTAAAGCTCTGAGCACTTGTGATGCAGCCCAATCACGCCATCCATCAAAATAGATGTTCTTGCTTGCATCATATCTTTTGTCCACTAAATAAGGAGTTATTTCCTGTACCGCTTTAGTGACATCTTCTGCCGATAATTCTTCCTGAAAAAGTCTCTGGTGATCAGTATCTACCACTACAGGCTGTCATCAAACAAACATAACATTCCCCCGCGAGGGTCCCGCCACCCACTTGCGGGGGTCATCGTCATTGCTGAACATCATCGGATCCCCTCGCACGGACTGCCGCCATAGATAAGACACAGCCCAAAGAGATGAGGCCTGAGGGACGCAAAATAGACTTATCCAAGGATGAGCACGGTGGGTTGTTCATGCCTTCGGGTCGGCCGGCATGGCCCGAGTCTTATTGGCCTGTGCCTGGGCCGTAGGTACAGCTCATGGGTGAGCACGGCCCGATACGGCATGTCAATTGGCCCGTGCCTTGGTCGTGCCCGGCCGGGTGGCCCATTTTGCTATCTATAGGGATAGTTGTATGAGTATTATCTTTTAGTTACTATGTGGGGTCCATATCAGCCTTTTGTTAACTTTTTTTGTGGGCCCAGCTTAAGGTTGGTCCCACATGGGTCCCACCTTAGTACCACCCTTGCACATATACATCGGAGATGCTATCATGGTCAGATTGTTAGAGAAAGTCCTACCTAACACCACCTCATAAATGGGTCGGGTGGAAGCGCATCTCACAAAAGAAAAACACCTGCTTCCAACCCGTTGCAAGTGCTACCACCACGGCATCTCCCGTTTGCGTGCTTCTCCTCTGCCGCCCTTACCCTCCCTTCGCTCGTGGGAAATCGACCTCGCATCCTACCAAATCGACTTCCACCTACCCAAATCGAATCCTCCAACACCAAATTGTAGCATGGACCCCCAAATCCACTCGGAAACCACCAAATTCATCCCTACTCCCAAACCCTAAACACCAAATCCATACCCAAGCTGCAACAAAATGGACCGGCAATCCCAAAGGACACTTGTGCCATCGCCGCCGCCTCATCCGTCATGTTGTCCGCGCCACCGCCTCATCCCATCATCCCGTCACTACTAGATTTTCTGCCTTTTTGCATCGGTGAAAAAACGTGACAATAGCTACCACTAATAGAAAACATCAAAGGTGCCGGTTGAAAAACCCCACAAGTGCTGACTTTCTCAACCGACACTGCGAAGGCGGCACTGATGACCCTGGGTCATCGGAGGGCGTGAATCCGCACTCCAATGCGAAAGGCATCGAGAGAGCCGTGCCGAGAGAAAGCGAGATGCGGGGAGTTATACAGGTTCAAGCCGTCGGCGAGGCGTAATACCCTACTCCTGTGTGTGGTTGATTAGAGCTGATTTTTTCAGGGATCGACCCTCCTTTCTCTAGGCCTGGGCCTCCTTTTATACTTTAAGGGCCTACAACACGGGCCAACAGGCTACTTTCTAGAGAAAGGAAAATATTCTTTTACATTTTTGAGAGGCCTTGTTGCTTGGTGCAGAAGTCGCACGCATAGTAGCCGCAGCGTGACTTTTATCTGACTAGCCGTCTGACACCGATGACACCCGTGTCATTCCCCATTAAATGGACGGAGACTTGTGTGCTCTGAGCGTACTGGGCGACGGGCATTACGTGACAGGAACTGACCTACCAACTCCGGGTGGATACAGAGGCAGAAATGGCTCTCATGATTTTGATGGGACCTGACGGGGCGGACAACACGCTAGCTGACGTGCAGCCGGTGCACTGACGCTGCACCGCCGTCCCATCGGTCATTCCGACCGGTCACAGACCGGTCAGCCGGCGTGACCGGCGTCAGATCGGTCACGCGTGTGCCTAATCGCATTAAATGCGGCGTGACACGCAGTAAGACGCACTCATTTGTGCCGTCATTAATGCAGTTAGGTGAGTGTTGGAACCGCTCACCTAACCCCGCGCATGTGGCGGAAGCACGGGGGTCGGGGTGGCCCGACCCCTGCTACAGTAGAGCGCTAGGGAAGCCGAGATTTAGAGACGGCGGCCACCACCTCCCCCTCGGGCCCGACCCCCCCTCAGGGGAGGCCACGTGGGTGCAGGGGGCTGCCTCAAGCCCTAAGTCTCCATACCCCTGGGCCCATAACACCGACAAGGGGGTTGACAGATCGGGTTTGGAATGTTCGGGGATTACGGCCTAGATCCTTACTAGGATGTGGGCTGCGGACCTCCTCACCACCATTAGGCTCAGCTGCTCAAGCGTCGTCGTCTTGTTGTCAAACCCGAGAAGGACTCGGGTCGGTTGTCCCAACAGTTGCCTAGAACTCTGAGTTGAGGTTAGCGACTATCGACTGCATCTGCCTCACCCAAACATCTCCTTCCAGAAAGGTGACTGGATCAAAAGGATGTTGCTTGAGTAAGGAACCCATCACATTTAAGTGCTGAGTTGGAGTCCGGGTAGAATCGTCGGCTCTAGTGGGATCCACCAAATCTTCCGAACGCACCTCTCCATCCTCCCATACTTCCTCTACAGCACCCTCGATCGCGTTCACTTCCCTCGAGAAGTTAGATCTTGAAGACTCCTCGTTGCTAAGGTCATGTGGGACAAGGGGTTCACGAGGATTCTTGTTGATGTACGCGATCATGCGATCTTGAGGTTCTTGACCGTTCTCGTCCACTATAGGCACCCAAGATTGATCTCGGTGTTGGTGGATCGAACAACAGGTTACTCGGATCATGGATCTAGTAGCATCCTAGAAAACTTTGCAGCCGGTCAGAGGGTGACTCTTCAATTTATAAATCGGGCACCACGCCTTGTATGAGGATGTGCGCTAGATATCTTGATCTTTGCAGGCATCGAGTTCAGCTTCACACGAAGTATCACCTTGCATTCGATTAAAGAGTGTTGCAACATCTTATGGATTGAACACAGGTCCGATGGTTTGCTTGAGATTTCCTTATCGGCGCCTGATCCTTGACGGTTGTCGAGGGTTTGACCGCTTTAGGATCTTTTCGAAAACTGAAGTTGTCGACCTCCTCTTTTCTGATGGGACGTGAGGAGTGGTCGGCAACGGGTTGTCTTCTGCCGTCTTTGCAACATTGATCTCGGTCCCTACCTGGTTTGGGGAAGGCGAGATTGGTGTTGCGACGAAGATGGGGAAAACAACAGATCTGACTTGAGTCCAAACGCACCCCGGCTGGGTAAGATCTTCTAGGCCAAGACGACTGTAGGAATAGTAGTCGGTACGCCTTGAGCCTGATGCCATCTCGGTGGAACCTTGAGCACCAAGACATCCTACCTAGCATGCCACTGTCGATGGGGGATACCCGCGACCCGTATTGTGAGGTATTGGGGTACGTTGATACGGGGATCTACGCGAGATGATATCAAGCACACAAAAGACAAGGATTATACTGGTTCAGGCCCCATGCAAGGTAATAGCCCTAATCCAGTTTATATGAGATTACGATGGAACCACAAAGATTACAATAGAAGACAACGGAATTGAGGAGTTACCGACTAGACCCTGATCGAGATCAACTCGACGAGATCAATTGGTTGTAGGCTTCGAGTCCTCCGGATTGAAATCGCCGTGGGGGTGGTTAAGCTATGATCCAATCTCCCTGCACCCCCTAGGGGTCTTGTATTTATACCGCAGATACCTTGGGCTCCAAGTAGGAATCGGGGAAAACCAGCCCGCATACGAGAAAGACCATAGAACTCTTATCTTCCCTGAATAGGACTCTAACATCTCTATTTAGGGAGAAGGTTTCTGTGTACGACTAAGTAAATATGATAATTTTGAGGAACCTTCCCGTATACTCGAGGATATCCGTATCCGTATATTTTGTAACCCCGAGGATAGGAGGTATGTTTTATCCATACCAGCACTATATATATGAGTAATGACATAATCACAAATAGTTTGTAGCTATATATATTAGTAATTACATAATGTATCAGTTGTGCAAAGAGTTTTTCCTTGATTATGAGTAGCGACAATGACAACAGTGAGAGAGAATATATGCTTATTTGAATTGCAAACAAAGAAAGGCGAACCAATTTAGTTTAAGTAGTCACGTTTTTTTTACTAAGATTCATTATTCTAGTGATGTAAATCATATTTAACATATTGATTATATTTTACATGACAAAATGAGATAATCGGATTGAATGATAGAAATAAACTTTGCTATAAAACATACAAGGCACATACTAATTAAATTTATATAATTATGGTATTATTTTAAACAAATATTATTTTGAAGAAAACAATGAAACATGCGGAAAAAGAAAGAAATTAACTTCAACAATTGTTGATATTGTGTACTACTAAGCCAAGCAATTGCGCAGTTCATTTGTGTGGTAACAAACCAAAACCAATTAAAGTTCATTAAAATTGTGGAGAAAATATGAAATTGTTGAATTTCTGCGAAAGAAAAAAAGTCCAACCTTTAATCTATCCTTAATTTTTTTAAACACAGTACAAACACAGATGCTCATAACGCACATATATTCACTCCTATGAACGCACACCACTTAAAAAATGATAAGCCGTAAATACGAGCACCCGTGTCAAATCTAGACTTTTACCCGGTGGGCTGGTTTCACTACAAGAAACCTAACCGGTTAAGGTACGCTCACGTTTGCAATCTACCCTTAAACTTTGAGTTCTTTGCACTCACAATTTTCGCTTGTAGCCATATTGCACGATATGCATGATAATTAGCTAGCAATAGTTTATTATTTACTCGATGCAAAAGTCGTATGAACTTAATCCATCTTCTACTGAAAAGTGGATGACTGGTTTTTGAATCCATCTTCTATTCAAAAGTCGATGATTGGTTTTTGAGATATGTTAAGGAAAATAGATCCCCTAAATTATTTTAAAAGGATATCCGAGATATAATTCCAGAACAAACTAATATTATATTTCAGTAATATAAATTTCCGCGCATGCGCAGGCTCACATTTCTAGTTATTTTAAAATGAATGTAGTAAATAAAATATGTTGTCACCTCACTCCGAGAGGGTGTGTACCTGGCACTCACTCGGCCACTTCGTCTTGTAAACGGCCTAAAATTCTAAAGTTGCCTATCCAATTTTCTGTCGCAAGAAATCCAACAAATCCGTAAAAAGATCAGGAAATATTGAAAACGAAATAAAGTAGGTAACATACAAGCTTATACACCTATAGTCCTGTATGAATATGACTACTGCTTAGGTTCCATGTGTGGTCGCTTGAGCACAAAGCGGCACACCAGCACAGACACCATTGCCGCCACGGCCGCCACCGACCCGACCACCGCCAGCAGTATCACCAGCCACGACGTGCTCTTCTTCCCAGCGCCGTCATCGCCGCGCAACCTCTCCACGGTCAACTCCCAGCCACGGACGCCGACGATGATATCCCTGATCGTCGTGGCAAAGAAGCCGACGAGCGCGGTCTGGGTGGTGCGGCCGCCGGCGAGATATAACGGCACGTCGAGGAGGGCTTTAGAAGGCCGTGGCTCGCCGGCGGCAGCGACGTGCACCGACAGGTGGTGCTCCATGGCGTCGTACTGGATCCACACCGTGCTGCCGCTCGGCGCCGTGCGGTTAGGCGTGACGGTGACGTTGAGGCCGACGTCGGGGGACTCCCTGGCGTAGGACTTCACCGTGCCGACCTCGACGGCGACGAGGCTGTTGGTGGCGTTGCCGTCGTCGGCATCGGCGGCAGATGAGACATTGTTCCCACGGAGGCCACTCCGGTCATAGAGCGGTGGATACCTGTCGAGGAGGATGACGAACGCGACGGGATGATCAGGAGAGGCGACGGTGAACGTCGTGTTGAAGGATGCCTCGCGAACCGGCGCCCCCGCGGAGCCGACGCCGTCGAGCCAGACGTCGATGGTGTCGGAGAGGAGCAAGAACCCCTCGGAGACGTTGAAATCGTGGAGGAAATCGGGGTCGAAGAGGAGGCGGGCGGTGGTGAGGATGGATGAGTTGGTGGCGGCGACGAGGCTGTCGTCGCGTGTCGTCGTCGCGTTGAAGGCTGGGTAGCTGTACGACACAACGTCGCCGGCCGCCGCCACCGCCGTCACGACGCCGAGAAGAGCTAGGACGACTAGCATCATCTTGTACAGATTATAGAGAGATTACATTAATTTGTGATGGATAATAAAATGGGAGAAGCGTTAATTTATAGCTGAGGTTGGGATGCAGATTAGTGCAACGGTCAAATAGTAGGAAGAGTCAGCGTCTCAAAGCTGAAGATTGGTCAAACTAGCTAAGCTAGGTAGACACTGACTAGTCAAATGGATCAGTATCCGTGCTGTTCTAAGCCATGGCTAAGAATGGATTTTTTATCTCTCGTTGATTAAGCTTATACATTTCAGAGAACATGGGAGAGTCAAATATTAAAAGCTACTCCACTTCACTAGTAGTAACGCTCAACCTGCGTTGCATTGCATCGCCTTGAGAAATTCATTCGCTTTTCCGTGGTTTCTCCACTAATTAATTAATCATGGTCGACTAATCACATTATCATACATACTGAATAGCTAGCTAGTCGTCATCGTTGAACATGAACTAGGTTCATAGATTCATATGGCTTTTGATTTGTCCAGGTTCGTACGTATACGGCTCTGTATAATTTTATGGTTGAATGGATGATCTTCATAATTAGGCGGTAATTTATATACTTTCTCATCTCTTGTCTATCTTTATCTCCACTTACCAGTAAGTGCATGCATGTGCGCTGTAATAGAAAGACAAGGGAGTTGACAAGAGAGATAGCGTGATTGGCGGACGGACGGTTGAGTGGGATGATAACTTGGTGTGTTCTCCCATCTTTCAAAAGTCACCTTCCTACTTTTCCACGCGCATATTTTTTAAATTATTAAATAGTGTGTTTCTTAAAAAAATTTTATACAAAAAATTATTTTAAAAATCATATTAATCTTTTTTAAAAAAATAATAAATACTTAATTAATCGTAAGAAAATATTATTGTTCCGTTTTGCGTACACAGGAGATGAGTTCCTAACCTCATCTCTCGAACACAGTCTTAGGATATATAAAATGGAAATCAATGACGTGACTATAGAAACAGTTATAGGTGCAGTTTGGAAAACCCCATGAGTACCAGATTTCTCAACCAGCACCCAGTATGCGGTACTTGTAAGGTTCTAGGAATTAAAAAAAAACGGCTCGATGCATCAGCTCGAATCCAGCTGATGCATCGAGCAACACCCTTTCACCTCAACCAGATTCCATCAATACTAATTGATATCCAAGAATACATGAACAGGTCGAACAAACATCCAAGAACATCCTTCCCCATCGCCGGCTCCATCGACCCAACTGATGGCCGCTGGTCGGAGAAGCAACACGGACGGGAACAACTTGGCCCTCCTATTCTCGGATGACCCAGAACCAAAGCCGATGGAAGAGCCATCGGTCCCCGCAGGAGCAGACGATGTTGAGGTGGGCAGAGTTGCAACGCCAGATGCTGCCCCAGCGAAGCCGGGGGACTTGAGGGATCCCTCGGCGGTGATGTGGCCCAAGGCCGTGGTCGTCGCCGAATGCGTCGCAGGAAGCCGCTGACGCCATCGGATCCGCCGCTCCGCCTCCTCCGTCGCGGTCGGATCCATCCGACTATCGATGCCGCTAGACCTCCTCCGTGGCCGGGAGGCAAGTGAAGAGAAAGAGAGGGGGGAGGTGAGTGGATAATGGTTGCAACTGACCAGCCTTCCTCTACTTATCCACTCACAAGTAGCTGGCCGACTCATCTCGGTTATTATGGGTGTCGAATTTTTAAAAAACCAACACCTATGATAAATTGAAGAAGACTCATTTTAGAAAAAAAAAGACACATATATTATTGGTATCGGTTTTTTTTACAACCGGTACCTACTTACAAAAGTATCGGTTTTAGCTAACGGCGCTCCGCGGGAAAAGCACTCTGGGTGCGTTCGGTAAATGGGGTTGAGAACCAATCTTCCACGCACATAAAAAGAAGCGACAAAAGAGCATCTTAATTAGTTATAAAATCTTTAAAAATGGATTAATATGATTTTTTAAACAACTTTAATATAAAGTTATTTACCCTTTAACAGTTTGGGAAGTATGCGCACGAAAAATGAGAGAGATGAAGTTGGGAGAACTAGGTATCAAACACATATCAAACACAGCTTATAGGTGTCGGGTTTAGCTATTTCAGCATATATAGTGCCATATCTTTGTGTGTTTCTGTAGTGGTGTAATAAGGTGCTTTTAGAGATGAACTATTAAAAAGTACTCAACACAAAATAGAGCCGTCGATTTTTTTTATTTCAATCTCTAATCCTTACTTAACGACAAGATTAGTGGGCTCCACGTACATAGACTTTCACGATTAATTAGAAACTAGTACGTATTTTTATTTCTCAAACCATATAATTAACATCAAATAACACTTCACACATATAGTACAAATTATAATATAAATTACATGTAACTACAGTGTAATTGAAATATAAGTATAGTGTAATTGAGATGTAAGTATAATGTAATTGAGATGTAAGTATAGTGTAATTGATGTGTAAGCAATGTAATTAATTCGTTACCGATATACATAATTTTGGCTATTGAGGCATTACATCTACTGCTCGGTTGTATAGTTGGTCAAATGGACCGCTCAGCCTGGCAGGGCTCAGGCACGACCGGGCCTACCAAAATTAGTCAGGCCAGCATGACCTGAACTGCGCATCGAGCCGGGTCGTGCTCGCCCACACGCTACAATGACGGTCTAGGCACAGTCCAATAAGATTCAGGTTGTGCCGGACCAGCCCGAAGGCACGACAACCTATCGTGTTTTTTCGTGAGAAAAGTCTATTTTTTGTCCCCTATCTCCTTGGGCTATGTCTTATATGGCTGGAATAAGTCTATTTTGCATCTCTCTTCTCTTTCGATCGTGCCTATATGGCTTCATTAAGTCTATGCTGGGTCCCCCAACTATTTTTCTTTCCTATTCATTAGATTGTGCCGTGTCGGGGTTGGCCCAGCATACCAAGGCATCGGTCCAGACACGACCCAACTGTCAGGCCGGGTTGGCACGGGTCTGACATCAGTCGTGTCATGCTGTGCATGGGTCGGGCCTCGGGCCTCGGGCCTTATAGGCATCTATACTCGGTTGGTTAGGAGCTCCCACTACTACTGAGCAGACAGCAGACCAGCGATCGACCCCCATCACTCCGTTTTTTCCTGCAACTACTATTGAGTAGTCACTAGCACAAATCTTAATGTATATCATATGGCCAAAAAATCAATTAATTTAAGAAAAAATGCTGACATAAAAATGAGAGAAATTGTTGTGAATATTTATAAAAGAAAACTTTATTGTTTTAACTATTGTTGATATGACCATGGCTACTACGGATATAACCGTTGCTCACATTATGGATCAACAAGAAGACATCAAGATCAAGTCCTCCAAGTACTGAGATACGACTCGGCCACCCGCTACATTACTGACTTTAAATGGCCGCCAAATCTGCATACAAGCTCCGTTTCCAGCCCATGAGTACTTGATGGAAAGCTCTCGGAATCCTCTTTAAAATGGATCCAGTCTCATTGCCAAATTCCATATTAATCATTCGTAATTGAAGAAATAAAGTGTTGCATCACCTGTAATGGGCCTATGGGCTTGTAACTTCGTCTGAGACCCGGCCCAAGTGGAACCCATGTGGAGTGCGCCCTAATCTGGTGGAGCACGACCCTAGGGACCCCTTGGTCATCCTCCCACCTCCATAAATAGCTAGGAACCCCTTCAGGGTTCTCTCGGGTTTTGTTTAGATTAAAATTTAGTTTTGCTACTGCGTCTGTAATCCTGTGATCAGTTAGATCGTTGCTATGCTCGTTACGGAACCCTAACTTATCTTTTGCATTCGATTCCTATTTGCAATTCAAATTGCTTTTATCTTGTTCTTACTTGTTTCTTCGATTTGCTTGCAGGAATAAGGTTGATCTGCATCGGGAAGATCAACAACCCGCGGAGAGGTGTATCGATCGCTTAGACGCAACACAACATCTTGTACGGTTGTAGTCGGATCATCAACGTTTCTCCCAAATTATATTTATCATCAACTCACCGAAAGATCGGGCCAATCAGAGCTTTGAGCGTATCGAATGGAGCTCAGGGTTCATCAATTGTAGGATGTAAGTCGACTACAATTGAACATACAGTAAGAAGGATAGAAGGGGTGGTCATTCAACAACAACTTGAGGCAACTATAGGTTGGAAGATCATTTCGTGGCCAGGCTATCCTAGGTGGCAGCTTATCAACTATAGGAATTGCGGCTTCTCCTGCAAAATCAATCCCTTACGGGACACGTTGATATCAGGAACAGGAGGGGCGCGTCAGCGTCAGTTCTCCTCCTCACAAAGCAAATCTATAAAGCAGTCAAGCATACAATAATTGGAGGTACGTATGGAAGAATCGATCGAGTTCCACCAAAAATCCAATTCTTTACATAGCTCTAGCCAAATAGCGTCTCCCCACGAGGGTTAACCTACGTAATAACAAAATTGTACAGTCTCCTCAGTGTTGGGGATCCACCCCAATCGCTAGCTCATATACTTCATCCCGTTTCAATTAGATTTCGCAGTTGTTTTTGCACCTCGGAGAGATTTAAGCGTGGTTGGTTGTTTTGCAAAAAAACTTCTTGTGTTTTCACATGATATCGTATAGCATCTTAGACCGCCTGGCATCCTATTTTGTTTTATCCGGAATATCTCAAGTGTGCGACATTTATCATTGCTACCACCCCTTTCCAAATCTCAGCCAAGCATTATTAGGTCATTTCTTTAGTTGGGGGTTGTGGAATCATCGCAATGATGTAGTCTTCCGCGGCCAACCTCAATCTTTGCATAAGCTTGTTGTGAAGTGTGTTGAGTACGCTAATCTCTTGGCAGAGCATTCGTAGTGAGGATAGGATTGTATCCCCTAACATAGTGAGGACAGGTCTCATCTTGGAAGGAGATTATCTCATCCTCCCTAATAACCGATGTATCCCCGATGTTAAACCTTGTATTCGTCCTCCCCCTCCCCCGCGGGGATACTGTAATTTATCTTTAGAAAAAAAAAAACAAGGGCATAGTAAGCTGATTATCCACATGATAAACAAAACTTTTACGATTCTTCAATGTTACGTACATCAATTAGTCATATCACCTTCAAATATACTGCACTGTCCAAAGTAAAATATTTGAAAGTAGCTAGTGGGTGGAATTTCCATATTGTTAACTTAATTTGGAAGAAAAAGAAACTTTGTTTTCCCTAGCAGTCATCCATCAGAAGAACAAACACAGTAGCAAGCAAACCAATTTAGAAATAAGCGCTCATTTATATGTCGATTGAGTTCTATTACACATAAATCAAATTAAACTCTCTTGTCTCCTTGAGTAGCCTTTGGCAATCAATCAACATTCATGCGAGGGCATTGTGACACTTAATGCAACCCATTATTTCTCATTTTCATTTAAATAGGGAAACCTTTGTATCATTACATATGTTAAAAAAAAAAAAACAAAACCTCCCTCCGACCCTACCTCTGTGCAGCGAGCGCACGTACGCTCCCTCCATTCTTTCTCTGCTTATTTCATCCCCAAAATAATTATAAAATTATCTTTATAGGAAAAAAGCTCACAAATAGACCTCGGTCTAGCCACCTCTCCTTATATCCCTTTATCCCTTTATGCTACATTAAACATCATACAAACATTTCTAAATCGCTACGTGAAACTCTTAAAATAAAAAGATATTGGACCATTGGTTTCTACTTAAATTGAGTGCCACATTGTTTTAGAGAAAATAAAAATAAACATCCGACCATCGGTTTTTACTTAAATCGATTAACACATTATTTTAGATCGTTATATCTATCTTTTCTTCTTAAAAACATACCAAATCTCCCTTCCCACCCCGTGCGGCGTTAAAGTCCATTAAATATCTTTTTTTTTCTAAACTGCTACGTGGCACTCTTAAATTAGAGCAAATCCTAAATATTCTAATGAAAAAAACTACTTAAATCGATGAATATATTATTTTAGGTTCTTTTACATCTACTTTTAAAAAAAGAAAATCAGAAACCTCGCCTTCCCTCCCTCCCCATCACCGTGCGGTGCTAAAGTCCAATGATTCTTATCAAAATAATTATAATTAATTGTGTCCTAATTGGGAACCATCCTACATGACTCTCAAAAACAGTTCATTCTCCATTTTCGCTATCCCAAGTCAGAATATGTGCCTAGCTACTAATCAGACAATCATCCATGGACAAGGAGCTGCTGCAGCTTTCATGTTCCTGTTATCCAACACTCAAAACAGAAGCAACCACCGGTAGTTGGGATGCAGCCATCAAAACGCATGAGTGGTTGTGCAAATGTTGGGCGTGCCCGGATATATATGATTATTCCAGAACAGGGAAATTAATTGTTTGCACCTTTCAGGTTTGCAAACACCCAAAACTATGTGTAGTACTACATGGTGAAGCAACTAAAATATTTTGGGTACGAACATGTCGCTCTTACCTTTGTCTGAAACGTTCGTTTTAAGATATATGTATAATGCCGATTTCATTCAGAATTTATATGCATCTTATCTGAAATGGTGTGAGTTACAACATGTGTGAGTTCATTTTTGCATCCTAGTTTCACTGACCTGTCCAAAAGGTTCCCAATTTTTATTAAAATAATGCTATGCAAAGCACATCTGGGAAACTTGTTTTCGTCTGGAATCCTGCGAAAAAAGACGCTTTCACTCAGATATGTAGGTTATATTTGAAATTTCCTAGTGTTAGCATGTTTTATCCCTTTCTTTTTAGTGTTTAATCTAACTCTATCAGTATCACCTAATGGTCCTAATCATCAAACTTTGTTGTTATGCCAAAATCTTATTTACTTGTATGTTATATTTTACAAAACATTGCCAAACATTCAAATTCAGTTTGAATATTTAGACCAAAATCGTACAATATCCCAACTTTGGGTAACTCCAAACCCCTGCAAAAAAAAAATCAATGGAGAAAAATAACCTTGAAACACAGAGCTGAAAGAAAGCAGCCTGAAAAAAAAAGTATAATACAGTTGTAAAGAAAAGTACTACAAAAATGTGGATAGATTAGGTGGGTAAGCTCTCCTATCCTTAATTAACAAGTGTGCTTTCTCGCTCGTACACTCAGTACGTGGGTCACTTGATCACTGAAGCGCACCAGCTAACCAAGCTAGCTCATCGTCTTCGTCTTCGTCTTCTCCCTCGCGCGCGGCGGCGGCGCAATCAATCAGCGAGCCGGAGGCCGGAGCAATGCCGACGGTGCGGCGGCGTCACCCGGACGTGCACGTGAAGGCGCTGGAGGGCATCGTGTCGGCCAACACCTTCTTCACTGTGGCCGTCTTCATCGGCATCACCGGCACCATCACGCCGTCGTCCTCCATCCCTCCCAACTGCGTCGCCGGAGACGACATCGCCCGCAACTTCTTCCTCTTCGAGATCCTCTCCTTCGGCTTCTACCTCCTCTCCAGCCTGGTGGCGCAGGGCATGAAGCTCGCCGTCACACTCCTCGCCACCGACGACTTCTACGGCGACGGCGAGCAGAAGCCCCCGCCTTCCGACGACTGCGAGGAGATGCCCGCGTGGCGCGCCGCGGCTCCGCGGGAGCGTCGCCGCGCCGTGCTCCGGTTCGCGCGGCCGATGATGCTGCTGGCTGCGGGTTGCTCCATCATGGGCACCTTCTTCCTGCTGCTGTCCATGGTGGACGCCATCCAGCTCAAGTTCGGCCTCGTCTCCTGTAACATCCCGCTCGCCGTCGGCACCACCTTCGCCCTCGCCGCGCTCGTCGTCGCCGGCCTAGTCTTCTACGGCGCCACCGTCGCCTACGCGCTCACGCATTACCTGCCCTGATCATCGATTACTCATCAGTTAAATTAATTACTCCTTCTCTTCTGCTGCTTAATTATTTTCAGTTTTGGTTTTGCATGAAATGTACATGTCTTTGATTTCTTGGTCAGATGATGATAAGAATGAGACTGCATCATAGTATCATATTAAGGGTCGATATGATTGACATTATTGAATTCTTGTTGTTCTTTTTTTTGTGAAAATAAAAGTGGTGAGAAAGAGTAGGTTTGAAGAAATTGGTAGCTTGCAGATTCAGGGAATCATTCATTGGGATCGATTTTGTCAGTTTCGGTCATGTGCACAGATTGACCAGTTCCGATTGGTGGCGTAGTTGAGAAATTGCATCTGAATGTACCATCCAAAGCATCACAATCACACAAGCAAAGCAGAGTACATAATAGTAATACACTTCTTTTGGAGGAGTTGGAACATCTTCCCTCCACACGTAAAACGGAACAATATGGATTAATACATAATTAATTAAATATTAGCTATAGAAAACTTAAAAAATGGACTAATGTAATTTTTAAAGCAAATTTTCAATAGAAACTTTTGCAAAACATGCACCATTTAGTAGTTTGAAAAGCGTGTGAACGGAAAAAGAGGAAGATAAGTTGAGAACTCATGGGAAAGAACACAGCCTAAATCAAGCATAGCAGTCATCCCTTCTTCAACTGCCGTTCTGCTTGCAATTTTTTCTGTGAAAAATGAGAAATTTCAAGCATAACGTAATAATTTTCAAACATATGTGTGGCTAGGGGTGAAAACGGTGGGAAAACACTCTAAACCATTTTCCACCACCATATTATTTCTCAAGAATGAATAAAAGATAGTAAGTTGGAAACAGAAAACGATGTTATTAATATCGGAAAACATGACACCTAACTGATTGGAATTTTGGCGGTATCGGTCGGAAGCCGGTAATTCTTTCTCGGAAATAGCACACTATAACATCGCACGTTAAACTTGCAAGCTAACATGATTGCTTGAGTATAACACAGATTCATACTCACCCTATTCAACACAAGTACATATAACATGCATGACAACCTGATAAGAAGTTTAAGTATTCGATGATAGTTCTAATTCGAAAACATATTTGTGAAGTCCATACATAAACCACAATAACACGAGACACACATACAAGTCCTAAGTTGGTGACTTGGTGTGCTGTGGAATGGGCTATGGAGATAGATTAGACCCTGGATATTTATGAAAACGATAATTTAATGACTAATAATATATCTATGCTAACAGTATGATGGCACTGTAGAGCCCCGTCGGTTGATCTGAGTAAGTCAAAGAAAAAGTTAAAATTTAAATTTTCTTTGAAGTTGAGTTTAAAATATTTTTAATATAATTTCTTTTTAACTTTGGCTTTTAAGTCGCTACAAACAAATATATAAAAGTTTTACTCCTAAATTAATTTTTATTTTGTAATAAGCCGTTTTGGCTTATTAGGGAATATGAGCAACCAATGAGGCTCTGTAGTTGATAACACAAATCAAACAACCGAAGATATTGGGCTTGTTTGGTTCCCACCTTAAATTACCTTAAATTACCGTAGATTTGTGGCAAGGTTCAAATTTTGGCTCAAAAAAGATGGCCACACTAAAGAAGGTACTCATAGGCTAGCTAAAGAAGGTATCTCGAAATGTTGTTTTTTCTATCTGGATCTCGATTCTCCTGAATTTTATTCGGTTGTCTATTGAGGATGATTGTAAGCAGGTTTTATCAACGTCAAGGATAAGGCATACCTCCTATAAATGATTCATAAAATACGGCAATACCATATACCTAATATTATATGAGAAGATATTCTTTTACTAAGGAAATACAACGGATAAAGAAGAAAATTATCTTCCCGGAATAGAATGTGTTAGAAGCCTATTGGGGGAAGATAAGGTCTCCTTAGGTCTGTATCCTGTTGTCTCTCCGAGTTCTACTTGGAGAAGAAGATGATCTTCGATATAAATACAAGAACCCTAGAAAGAGAGGGGACACGCCAAGTCAGAATACAAGCCAATACAGATATAGGCAAACCCAATGTATGAGCCACAAAACCGACATGAGGGATCTAGAGTTACCTTCAATCTCGCCAAGTTCATATTCGAGGAAGATGACTACATTATCCGTCGACTACATGTGAGAATTCCATGCCACCGAGGCGACAGAGATTAGATTAAGGCATACCAAATATTGTACCCGTGCGATACTGATATATAAAGGCAACACCGACTTCGCCCAAAAGGAGTAAGGCTATTACCTATCAGTTAAGGGGTCCGATCGTGTATAAAAATCCATGTGTCCCGCCTCTTTTACCGCAATCTCGTGTATACCCTGTTTCCAACTATCCCCATACTATACAAATATCATCTACGGGAGTAGCCCGTTGACAGGTTTCTTTAGATCATTAAAGGGTCAGTCATTTTCCACTAAAAAATTGATGGCCACATTTGTGGCAAACTTTGGCTAAGAAAAGGATCTATGACCAGTGAAACAAAAGAGTAGAAAGTGTGCAAGTTAAAATTATGGAAACAAACTAAATACAAAGTACATTTGGTCAAACTAACCTACCTCAATTGTGGCACCAACCAAACTGGACCAATATGTTTCACTTACACAATGAACTACTCCCTCCATCCTAAAATATGGAAATCTCTGCTACCGGATTAAACTCTACTTCGAAATATCTAATCCGGTACTAATTTTTTTTATATTTTAGGATGAAGGGAATAATAAAAAGGAAAATGAAGAGGGTATCTCATACTGCACACACAGACACACTCTGCATGCACATCTTCTGTTGCAAATATGGGTGAAAACGGTCGGAATCGATAGCACCTCTTTGGAAACGATGCCCGATCAGTCAGCAATTGATCATATTTATCATTTAAATTACTCAGTTTTGATATTAATACGATGTAGAAAAAAATTAAAAAAATAAAATTTATATATAGCAAAAAAGATAACGGTCAAAAACAGTACCCTTTATATGAAAATGATACTCGATCGACCAGAAGTTTCGTTGACCATTTCCAACCCTTGCAATTAAAGAAAGGAAAAAAAAGTTGCCGCGTGGAGTAGTACTAGTAGCACATAGTAGGTCCCACTTGTAAGTGAGACGGATACGCTGACCCTGGTCAACACTCGAGTAGAGTGAGTTCAGTTCAGTAGACGCTGACAGACTAACATAAATGCGGGAAGACGAGAAGAGAGGCGCCGAGGACGCCAAAATGGAGCCCAAACCCTCGCCGCCGCCCGCCGCCACCTACCGCCGCCGCGGCAAGCCCAAGCCCAAGCGCAAGGCGGCCAAGCCTCCCCCGCCGTCCCCGCCGTCCAAGCGCCAGGCCCGGGACGACCCCCCGCCCCCGCACACGGGGCCACTCACCCGCGCCGCCCGCCACTCGCCGCTCAACCCGGGCACCCCGCCGGAGGATGCGCCCCAGCTCGACGGCGGGGAGCGCGAGCCGCCTCCGCGCGCTCAGATAGAGGCGGCAAAGCTGCCGCCGGTGAGCGAGGAATTGGAGGCCGTGCTGTCGCGCGGACCCGGCGTCCACGTCGTCCCCTCCTTCGCAGGTAAGCCCCGACTCCGGAATGAAATAAAATGGTGGTATTTTGCTTTTGTTCTACTAACAAGTTGTACTAACAAATTTAGGGCTTTTGTTCTTACAAAGCCTTCATGTTTGTTAAACAATGACTTCGTGGGTGTAACTGTTATACTGTCTGGTAGTGACTTTTATCAGTTAAATTGTACTGTATGATTGTTGTGCCAATTCTGCTTGTATCGACGCAGTGAGGAACAAGTTACAAGTGTACAATTGTATCCTGATTAGGTGGCGGCGTCCTTTCGATTGCTCAACTATTATATTTTCTGCTCTACTCAATTGCAATCTAGCTTTACCAGTGGGATTACTGTTTGTGCATAAATGTGGCTCAACACTTGGGAACATGGGACTGGACATTAGATGCAGAATATCTTCACATGAAAATATTTGCTTCTTTCACCAACTGTGAGTTGTTTTGACCATGAACTCATTAGTTAATAAAAGTTCAGAAAACACGAATCGAGTACCATACATTCATAACATATAGTGTAAAAAGGCAGGCCACTTCACTAGTTGGATCGGAGAAAACCAGGACTAGTGGCTTCGATGATCTGCCAGAATAAATGACTGGAAGGTAGAAAAACCACTGGCTCTAGCATATATACATGGGGCAAAGAATGGCCCAACCCACTCATTGGATGACCCATGGTGAATTTTAGGCACAGTTTCATAGAAAGGAGTTTAAGGAGGGAGTAGGGATGTGGGTTACAGAGGCTGTCCCACCGATCATCTCACAAGTGATATTGTTCTGTAACATGGTGAATATACAACCTATACAAATTAATTGCACTGTACATGCTGGACAGGCAAATCAGGACTCATGTAATCCTATTTTTATAAACTATGGTCCATACTTCTCTCTTATAAAATTGAATATCGTGTACCTCTGTCATTTTTGTAAACAACTTTTGTTTTGTTTTTTGGGCATAACAACAGATTCAAAGAGACCGGTCAATAACATTATTTAAAGCTAGTTTTTTTCCTGATAAAGTTGATTAGTGGTAACTTGATAAAAAATACAACTGCAGCCACCACACATACCCCTACATTGATTTAGCTATTGATATGACATTAAAAATAAAATGCTGCACCCATTCAAAATAATGTTGATCGTTCCCTAAAGAGGGGGTTTCTGTTTTTTGTGATAATGGAAAAACCATGTATGCCTTTCCTGCGACTGCATCTTGTACAGATCAGTCACTATAACAGATCAAGCACCAATACCAGCTGTATAACACAATAGCTTTCATTTAACAGTGCCATATTTATTTCATCATAATGGGTATGTCTGACCTGCAAAGCAGAACAATTCAGCTGTAAAGCATTACAAATTTACAATTGACTTTTCGTTTTATTAACTGTGCTTGTCAGTTATTCTGAGTTGTGATTAATCATTTTGTAAGTTGATTATTCTTCATTATGTGCTATCTATAGTAATGTTTGTTTATGTGTTTGTGTTATCCTTCAATTTAACACTCTCAAACTGTATGAATTGTCTTTTTTTTTTGTTTCACTCCCTATAGGATGGTTTTCATGGAAGGAAATCCACCAAATTGAAAAGCAAGCATTGCCTTCGTTTTTTGATGGGATATCTTTACGGAGGACACCTGAGATATATTTGGGAATTAGAAATTTTATTATGAAGAAATTTCATTCTAATCCTCAAATGCATTTGGAGTTGAAGGATTTGTCTGAGTTGTCAGATGGGGAGATGGATGCTAAGTTGAAAGTCTTGGAGTTCTTGTCACACTGGGGTTTGATCAATTTCCACCCTTTTCCACCAGCTGTACAGGGGGTGAGTGAGCTGGTTGAGAGCATAACAAATGCTGATACAGAGGAGAAAATTTCTGTAGTGGATAAATTATTTCAGTTTGAAACAGTGCAGTCATATCTCATTCCTGCTCCTAACCAAGCAGAGGTGACAGCTCTGATTCACACCCCGAGCTTGCTTTCTGAGCCTACTCTAGCTGAAGATTCGATTACCCAAGCTGAGTCTTCTGTTGAGTACCACTGCAACTCTTGCTCAGTTGATTGCTCAAGGAAGCGCTACCATTGCAGAACTCAGGTTAGTTCATTATGATGAAAAGTTCATTATATCTCATCACTTGAACAAAAAGAATTACCTCGCTTCATTAATCATTATGCTCTATCATTTTGAGTTTTTGACCATGGATGTTTCATAATCCCATAGTCGAGTAACTGAGATGTGGGTTGTTCATAGTGTTCTTTTTTTAATATTGGGTGTTATTTTCAAGAAGATAGGTACTCGTAAACCCCTGATAAATGTTGTGTGTGGTTGCCTATCCATCTCTCTGTTATGTTCTTGTGTAGCAATCGAACTGGTTGATCTAAGAGACTTTAGTATCTTTTGTAGAATAGGTCTATAGAGCTGCAGTAGAATAACTTCTGTGAACCTGTGTAGCTTCTTATCATCTTGTTAGATGTTTTTTTAACTAACATAAATAATGGATTACAGAGCATCGTGTTATACCTTATCCTTTGTGCTTAAACAGTAAATTGGGCATGGTACAAAAAAGAAGAATAAATCCATTCACTACACTCTACTATTAGTCTATTACCTGACTCTGGAAAACAACCATCAACTGCAAAACCATTTGATTCACATCCCTTGGCCTGATCCCACCCGGTTTCTTGCTTAGGTAGCTTCATGATAAGGTCAATATGGAGCTGATGGTAGAAGGGGAGGGACTGCTAGGTGGCAGCTATGCTTCCCTTCTTGCCCTTGTATTTCCACTATCTGGGTTGCTATCTCAAGCCTGGTAGATAGGTGGTTGAACCATAGAAGGTGGCATCAAGGACTAGAGGGGCTTGCTGGGATGGGTTTAATTGCAAATTTACATATTGTTGCGAATGGATACTTGTACAATTTAATCAAGTACCATATTTCGCAATTCTTGCTGGGCAGTGGTGCTTTCATTAATCCCATACAAAAATATTTTCTGGCTAATTGCCTCAATTCTCATTCCCTGACTCTGGTAGCGTTGTTCTGAGGTCTGATGATTTATTTAGCTGAATGCTGATTGTTTTATTTTAAACCTTTCCAGGCAGACTTTGACTTGTGTTGTGACTGCTATGACAAAGGAAATTTGGATGAAGGCATGTCACAAACTGATTTCATCATCATGGAATCTGCAGAAATTCCAGGCTTTGGTGGTACTAGCTGGACTGACCAGGAGACCTTGCTTCTTTTGGAAGCTTTAGAAATTTTCCAAGCAAAATGGGGTGACATTGCCGAGCATGTTGCTACAAAAACCAAAGCACAGTGCATGCTACACTTCCTTCAAATGCCAATTATGGACTCGTTTCTGCATGATGGAGATGTTAATGAAACATCTCAGGAAACTGTAGAGCAGGTCTCAGCAGAACAAGGTACTTCTCGTGTAACTGAGGAAATGGAAGTCGAAGACAAAGCAGAAGAGATAAAAAGTAATGATGGAAAAACTGCTACAAAACCAAAATTAAACCTAACAGAAGCAGAAGTAAACCTAGAAGGTAATGTTGTTGCAAATAACGATACCAAGAGTTCAGGTGATATCAATGTGGATGTATGTAGCAATACTGGTATATCAAATAGATCTTCAGATACTGAACCTACAGAGAAGGAAATTTCTGGGGAGAACACATCAAACATTGTTAATGATGTCCTGAAATATGCTTTTGAAGCTGTTGATCACATTCCAAAGATAGAGGACTTGGGTTCATTTACTGAAGCAGGAAATCCTGTCATGGCACTGGTAATTATGTTCTTCTGGCTTTTATCAATTTTCACTTATGAAGTTTAAAGCAGGAATGCCCTTTGATGTTTTAAAAAAAAAATAAGTGCAGGCAGCATTTCTATCTGGCCTTGTGGATCATGACGATGTTACTACGTTGTGCTGTAGTTCACTGAAAGCTATATCAGATATGTCTCCTTCTCTTCAATTGGCAACAATGCATTGTTTTATTCTTCAGGATCCACCAAATGACTTCAAAGATTCACTGGTCAGTATAAGGTAATGTTGATCGTACCATGAGTCTTGCTTAGAATAGAGTTTGCTATTGCAAATCTCACTGATTGGGAAATTGGAACTTGTAGCTTTGCAAACACAGATGGTGGACAACAAAAAGATAAGGACGCTACTTCAAATCCAAGTGTTACTGACAAGGATGACAATTTAAAAGAAGAATCTGCTTTATCTGTGGAAGAGCCAAATACTACATCCACATCATCGAAAAACACCAGGAAATTATCTAATGCAAAGGAATCTAAGGATGAATCTCCCCAAGTGGAGCCCAAACCCAGTAGTACTAACGATTGTGACAATCCAATTTCTCAGGTGGCAAGGACTGCATCTGATAATATAAGAGGACGCAGTTCCACTCTGCTTCCTGTCAGTCTGAATAATACAAATGAACCTTGTTCCATATCTTCCCAAGAGGTCAGTGCAGGAAGCACAAAGGACACAAGTCATACGGAACGCATAGAAGGGGATGAACCAATTTATGAGGATCCACCATTAGAAGGAAAGGTAGAGTTGAACAAGATCGAACATGAAGTCACTGACTTATCTACTGTACAGCAACACGAGTCCATCCAAACAAGTTTGAAAAAGGGCTACATACAAGGTAACTTGTTTAGCTTCTGTCTTCAATGTTTTGTAAGACCCATCGAGGATCAGCCTTGGCTGCCAGGCATGGTTACAGATCTATCTATATAGACATATACTAATTGGCATTCCGAGGAAATTATCGTATTAATCAGCTAAACAGTGTATTAAGTCTGTTGATCCGTCTAGGTGGACCGAATTATAACTCCTTAGATTAAATACAACATACCAATTATTGATTTCGAAATCTGGAATTAAATTAACAAGACACTAAGTGAGAGTCCAAGATGGATACAGCTTCATATTTATTAATTCTGGATTTTAAAATTGTTAAAAATCAAAAAAAAAATTCAAGCTGCATGGGTTACCGACTAGTTACTGCTTTTTTTTTGTTCAAGTATCACCAGATTTCCTGGACCCAAGTAGGACTAAGAAAGGCTATCTGATATTAGTTAGTGTGATACGCTATTTTGAGTGATGTTGGACACTGGTGATCATCCAAGGTGGAGGATACAAATAACATGAACTTCATAAAATTAAAAAGCATCCAAAACATCTTGTTCTTTTTGTTCCTGATTTTGGTGTAGCATACTAATTAGATTTTTTGCATGTTCACAATTTCTCAATTATTGAAAAGTTTGACATGTAAGAAATACTGCTGAGCCTTCTGCTTCTTTATTATGTCTGCCTTGTCTGGATGTGTAGTTTCCTTTGATTTTTTTTCATGTGCCATGGAGATAACTTCCCATATTTGTCGCTTTACAGATCATAACAGTATTAAGAACATAGTTGCTGATGACGTCTCCATACAAAGGCTACAGCGGGCAGCAGCCAGTGCTATTTCAGCAGCTGCTGTGAAGGCAAAACTCCTTGCAAAGCATGAGGAATATCAAATCCAGCGACTAGCTGCACTTGTGATTGATAAGCAGGTATTTTATAAGCAATGACTACAGTAATGTTTCCATACATACAAGTAACATATACCTCCTGTGATATGCATGTATATATGACCATAAAAATATGCATTACCTCTGCTTTTTCCCTCATCTAATCAAGATCATATTTCGTGCAGCTCCACAAGATGCAAACGAAAATGTCAGTTTTCACTGAAGTAGATAATTTGGTCCTGCGAGCGAGAGAACACACTGAGAAAACCCGGAAGAAGCTTCTGATGGAGAGGAGCGCGATAATCGCTTCTCGCATGGCGGCATTGCCACCCAGACCAAACCACCACCCTGGGATGCCTGGGAGCAGATTGCCAGTAGGGTATGGTGTGAATCAGCATCTGAGGCGATCTTGAGGTGCTGATGACCTAATATCCACGTTCCAAGAAGTATAGATATAGGCTGTAGGGCTGGTTTTTGTAGTAGTTGTGCTAATCCAGTAATCCACCATGACCATGTGCAATATCCCATGTTAGTATGTTACAGGCTTAATATTTTGAAGCGTAATACTATTGCCTCACCTGGCTTTTAGTTAGCCCCTGATAGTGTAGAACTGCTGTCACTTGGAATGTAGTATGTATTATAATGGTTTCAAGATCTAGGCTTGGTGCCCCTGTCACCCTGTGCTTCTCATCTGCAATGCCAATTTTATGCTTTCAGAATTCTCACGGCAACTTGATGCAGTATGATGCCAAACTGTATAGATGGTAATTTCCAAAATAAGTTTTTTTCTATCATCCTATCCATCTTAGGTCCATAAGTCGAGGAGTTTTACCTTTTACCTCCCTATCCAAAAATACTACATTACTATCATGTTAAATGAGGGACACCTTGGACACTGTTTGTTTTCTTTTCTCCTCCACACTAATCTGAATCCTCATGGCTAAAAATAAGTTATTTTGGACAGATATAGTATTTGTGCTGTCAAAAAACTGATGGATGGTGGATCACGTGGGGCATGAATTGCTGTGATTTTTTGCAGAACTATTTTTTTACTGTGGTTCTGGTTTTTTAATATAATGGAAGATTTATTAAACTTAGTCAATTAAACCAAGATGATACAAAACTGAGCCTATCTCCGACCTCTACATGAAATGTGCACAGCTAAAAAAGAACCATCTAAAACCCCATCCCAAGCACAGGAGTGTGATTGAAACAAAAATCAGTGGCTATCAATCCATAGATTAGATTGCCACCTATGCTCCTAGGTAAAAAAAAACCTCATGCGCCATCTGATCCAAACATCGTTATACCATTGTAGTAGTGTCCCGAAGTCCCTTTTGTGGAGGATAGTCTAGGTGCGTAGTTACCGGGTAACTAAAGTAGTAACCTGTAAAGTAAAAGACACCATTTTATTATAAACAATCATCATATTCCTACTTAACCAAATAGATCAACAAAAACATATTTTTTTTATATCTTTAGGAATACATAAAAGCTAACGTCCAAATATATGAGTAATATTTTGAGGATGTTTTAAATTTGAAGTCATACGAATTACAGACCACACCAAACGAGATAAATAACATAGGAAGAATAAAATGTTAGATGATTTCATCTCTGTGATAAAAACAACACTTCTTACCACCTTTCCATTTTCGCTTAGTTAGGTTAGTCTTGATGATAATTACGTCCTAATGTAAGTACCAAAGAAAATCTTAATTTTTAGCGGTACTTATTTTACCTTTCAAACACAGGAATGCAATCGTGGGTAATCGCATCTAATAACGATTAGCTTAGGTAAAAGTCAGTACTGCTCCAGAACCACCATTAGCTATTAATAATGTGGCGAAGAAGGCTGGAATGCAATCGTGGTAGTCGCATCTAACAACGATTGATGTTGCTCCACATCTGCATCGTAACATGTTTATCACGTTGGAATGATGGTGACGTGACCTTGGCACCCCAAGGGTACCCAAGTATCCAAACCAACCAATTTCATTTGCTTTTCTTGCTCACTAAACTCAAATGCATTTATTGTCCTCAAAGTACAAGCAATTATGTAAAGAAAACAACAAATTTTGAGAAATTTCACACAAAGACAGTGTAGACTTGAATTCCCCCAATTGTAGAATTTGGAAATTTTGAAACCTAGTCTCCCGTGAACTATTACGTACATCGAACTGCTTATTGAAATATAATTGGTAGCTCTTCTACCGGTTTTATCTCAATATAAGTATCTACATTAAACCAACACTTTTTTTTAAAGAAATTTCAGATAAACACGGGGCAAACTTAAATTTCCCTGAAATTTCAAAATTTCAGAATTCTGAAAATTTGAACCCTTGGTCTGAAAATCTGAACTTGAAGCCAAGCAATCAGCAGTGACATGTCCAAGTCAACTAGTAACCACCATAAAAAACCGGCCTCTCCTCGCGCCGCCGCAGCAGGCCGTGAATGAAGCCAATGGCGCGGCAGCCGCTGCGGCTGCTGCTCGCCGCCGTCGCCGCCGCCGCGATGCTCTCCTTCCTCCTCCTGCTCGCGCCGCCGCCGGACGCCCTCCTCTCCGCCTTCCTCTCTTCGTCCCCCTACGCCCACCGCCCCAAGCTCCTCTTCCTCCTCGCCGGCCAATCCAACATGGCCGGCCGCGGTGCCCTCCTCCACCCGCTCCCCTCACCCTACCTCCCCCACCCTCGCCTCCTCCGCCTCGCCGCCTCCCGCCGCTGGGTCCCCGCCGCGCCGCCTCTCCACGCCGACATCGACACCCACAAGACCTGCGGCCTCGGCCCCGGCATGCCCTTCGCGCACCGCCTCCTCGAGGCGGCTTCCGAGGAGGTGCTCGGGCTTGTCCCCTGCGCGGTGGGCGGGACCAGGATCTGGATGTGGGCGAGGGGGCAGCCGCTGTACGAGGCCGCCGTCGCCAGGGCGCGCGCCGCGGTGGCCGACGGCGGCGGGGCGATCGGCGCCGTGCTGTGGTTCCAGGGGGAGAGCGATACCATCGAGATGGACGACGCGCGGTCATACGGCGGCAAGATGGAGCGCCTCGTCGCCGATCTCAGGGCTGATCTCCGATTGCCCAATCTGCTCGTCATCCAGGTCAATCTCTTCTCCTTTTCTTTTCCCCTCAATCACTCCTCACCTTGTGATTGGTTGGTCCATTGGCGCTTGCATGGATTTTGGTCTAATTGAGCTTCAAAGCTAACTCCTTTATTATGACTAACTTCACTAAGGCACTACTCAATGGAGTATTTTGCTTGCAAGTCGGTCTCATGAGATTCTTACATTGCATTGCTTTACTACATTATTACTCCATCAAACACCAATTGGCAGAAGTAGTAAATTGCATTTTGCCACTATATAGAGAAACTAATCCCCAGGAAAGTATAGTAGATGTTAAGAGGTGTATGACCCAAGAAAGTATCTCTTTTGATAATTTTTCCATGAAATGCCCATCTTGTTGACAATCAGCCTTCTAACATTGGTCATTCATAGCTGCTTTTAGCCGCTATATGGTGTGGAAATCAAATTCGGAAGCATGAAGTTTGCAGTACAGCTTACCTTAATTTTTTCTGTGAATTAACTGGTGGATCATTGACTAGAGACAGAATGTTGAGGTTACACATCAGTGGTAACTTCCTTTTGAGGATGTAATGAGTAATGGCTCGATCACCATAACAATATTCTGTGGTAACATCAGCACGTAGTGGAGTAATCTACTAATCTTAGCGTAGAGGAGGAATGATGAGGCACAGATCCCCTGGTGTTAGGGATTATTCATCCTTTGATGTTTGATATGGATCGTTTCTGTCCAATGAATGGTTAGAGTTGTACAAGGATTTTGGACCAGTATGACATGTGTCTTGTAACCCTCCAGCGGTACTGAGTCCACTCGAACGTTCATGTAAGGAAGAATGGTCATAACTTCAATCGTGCACCTGAACTGTTTTCCCTCTTAGCAGCATACCACCTAGTACCATTATAAACCAACCGGTCTTTTATATCAGTATCATTTTTCTTGCCTTCGACTCCATGTGGATTTCATCAGGTAGATGACTGCTGACCAATTCAGTGTGGTTCTGATTAATACTACGAGAAATTATTCTTATTATCTCCTGAATCCAATTACCTCACATATCTTCACAGTATATTTTTTTTCTTTTGCAGAGATATCTCAACAGTACTATTGTTATTACATGGTCTACTTATGTAGTTTGTGAATCTCGGTTGTCGGTAGAGTCTGGATCATTGTTCAGTTGATTACTATGATTCAAAATTGGAGAACTTGGTGAATATGATAACATAAAATAGAGAATGATTACAAAATTCCATTCGAGTTGCTGTTGTCCTTCTAGGACTAGAGATATGAATATATGATAGTGGTTCATGCAATCGTAGGGAAGTGATTTTTATACCAGCAAAGTTGTGGGGAAGTCATTGATGCAAATTCTGGACCTGCTGCATTTACACATCTCCTATTTGCAAATTTACACATCTGCACTCTTGAGCACAATATTTTTTTAGAGAAGAAATAGTAAAAATAAGATGTGATTTACTCTTTTCATATGCCTATCTTGTATGGTAAATAAGAAATTTACATAAAAGTTTCCTGCTTTCAGGTTGGTCTTGCATCAGGAGAAGGAAATTACACTGGCATTGTCAGGGAAGCTCAGAAAAATATCAATCTTCCGAACGTTCTTCTAGTCGATGCTATGGGCTTACCGCTCAGAGATGATCAATTACACCTCTCCACAGAAGCTCAACTCCGGCTTGGTAACATGTTGGCCGAAGCCTATTTAAATTTTAACTCATCTAGAGGTTCCATGCTATAGCATCACTAACTCTGTCGGATTTCATAGTTGCAGAGTGAAAGACAAATACCATCATTCTTTCAAATATTTCGTTGTAGTGTGTAGATCATTGTACAAGAGCAGATCTACCGGGGAATGCACTGTACAATAATGAACGATTTAACTCACATGTTGTACATTACAGAGGAAAAGATTGTTCTAGTTGATTGAAGTATAGCCGAGTAGCATTTGTAATGGGATCTTGGTACTATTCCCAACAAATTTGATCTTGACATACCCATGACTTGTTTACATGCTATTTTCTGTTACCACCTCGGCTACAAATTCATGCCATTTTGGCTAAAAAAATCAGTCAAATATTTTTGAAATCTGAGTTTTAGTATCATTTCGTATATACATATCTCATCTTTGCAAAATTTCAAGAACTATTTATCACCTAATTACTTGGATTTGATATCATTGGACTCATCATAACAATACTCTATATCAAATAATATTTCTATAGTTTTGTGATACTTATTGATAGAATAATACTAGTCTTTAGAAGGGAGAAATAATGCATGACCAGCTCAGCATGCCATCGATCTCTGCCAGCATGAGAATAATCTGCGTGTCGAAGCTTACAGAACACATAATCTGGCACCTCGAGGATGAGCATGCCACCAGGTGTGGATGTTTGAAAAACTATATGTGAATTGCTTAAGACTATTTGATCACTTAATTAAAGAACAGTGACATCTGATGGAAGACGACAGGCGTGCCGCAATCTAATCACCTAAACAATGTATTGACACGTAAAATTTACCATCATCTGAGATAGGCAATTGCATAACGAGGTCGAGTAATTAACACCACCGAACCGTGGCACGTCACTTACAACCGAAATCCAGAATCCATCCAATTCAGCAGTAAAATCCACCTTCTGGTCTAACCTTCAGTACTGAACTCTCTTGTATGGAAGAAAAAATGCGCTTGCGGCCATGCCACCTTCATTCTGACAAACATGAAGGCATGAAAAGCACATGTAAAAGGGGAAATTATACACTAAAAGGATCTGAAAGAACTTCCTGAGTGCGAAGTTCAGTATGCATTTACGGTAAAAGGCTGAATGTATGTCTAAATAGGCTTCAGCATCCTTTTGTTGCTTCAAATTGGCCAAGATCAAAGAAATTTCATCAGATGTTCTGAGCAGAGATTACTATTCAAGCCATGCCCCATAAAATGGTTGCATGCATCTATTCAGCAATCAAGCGATGAAGACATTTTAATCTAGTCTATCTCCCTCAAAGGTCTTTATCCGAATAAATAGTCTCCTCTAATACAAATCAAAGGCATCAAGCTGACACCACCCTCTAGGCGGTGTTTACCCTCCATAAACACTAGCCCAGAAATTCAGCACATTGAAGTTTATATTGGACTCAGAGCAAAATTGTCAGTTCTTAACTGACTAATTAGCTAATCTTCTCTTCGGTTCTCCACATGCCAACAACCCCTAATGTGCAAAGCAAGGAGTGTTCTCGTGAAGGCTCAAAGAAAACAGCACCTGCTGGCCAAAATCCTGGCAGCACAAGAAGCTCAGCAGAAGAAATCCACATGCCTCAACCTCCATTTGTTTGAGCTTCAACATCTTGAAGTACACTGCAAATCTCATCATGTTGAGGATGCTGACTGCTACCAGCAACAAACTCATGCACCTCACCTTTGAGCTCGATCGAGCTGCACCCAGGAGTCTTCTTCACCTGCATGCTGTTCATCTCCCTCCTCTCCCGGGCAAGACCAATCCAGTCCTGTGCTTTCGCGTACATGCTGGACAGCATGACTCTCCCCCAAGGGTCATCTGGATCCAACCTGGTGACCTCTTCTGCCGCAATCTTGCCAAGTTCCATATTGCCATGAACTTTGCACGCACTCAAGAATGCACCCCATATTACTGTGTTGGGATCCATTGGCATCGTTCTTATCATGCTATATGCTTCCTGTAGTCGCCCAACGCGGCCAAGAAGATCGATCATGCAACCATAGTGTTCAATCTTGGGTGTGATTCTGAATTTCGCCTCCATGGAATAGAAGTAGCCAAGACCTTCATCTACCAAACCTCCATGCGCACAAGCATTCAGGACCCCAACAAGCGTGACATCATCCGGGCATATATTGTTATCTTGCATCATGTCAAACATCCTCAAAGCATCAGAGGCCCGGCCGTGCATAGCCAGCCCACAGATCACCGTTGTCCATGAGAACAGGTCTCTCTTCCTAGGTGCCTTCTCAAACACCTGTAGGGCATTATCGATGCTTCCGCATTTGCAGTACATATCTATCAGACACCAATCCAGATAACCATTGTCGTTCATCCTGTTCCTCTCAATATATGCATGGACCCATATCCCGGTCTCCAAACACCCTGCGCCGGCACAAGCACCAAGGATAGTGCTCATCGTAGGCACATTAGGATGCACGGCACACGACGATGGTGACACCATCTGACGAAACAAGCCAAGTGCCTCCCTGCACCGGCCAGCAACACAGTACCCGGCCATCACTGTGTTCCAGGACACTACATCACTCCTTGGCATTGCGAGGAACAGCTCATAAGCCGCGTCAACTTTCCCGTGCCTGGCATACTGATGCAACATGGCGTTCCAAGTAATGGTGCTCCTCGACGGCATGTCATCAAACACCTTCCTAGAAACTGCCAGCTGACCACACTCCCCATAGACCCTTATCAGCTCGGTGGAGACAAATACATCTGGCACAATGCCAGTGGTCACAACGAGAGCATGGATCATCTTGCCCGGGTTCCTCTTAGCCGTCCAAGAGCCAGCGCCATGGCATGCCCCGAGCGCGACGGCCACGGCGACATTGTCCGGGAAGACACCATCCGCCACCATGTCCCCGAATACGGCGATCGATTGAGCCGCCTGCCCAGACGCGACGTGCGCCCGGGCCATGGCGGTTCGCGGGACAAGGCCTGGCTCGGGCATTTCGTCGAACAGCCTGCGCGCGTGGTCCGGGCTGCCGAGCGCGGAGTAAGCGGAGAGGAGCGCCGTCGGGAGGTGCGCGCCGATGTGGAGGAGGCCGGCCTTGAGGAGGAGGCAGTGGATGGACGACGCCGACAGGTGGGCCCCCGGCACCGCCGGCGAGAGCGACTTGATGAGGCGGAGGAGGGAGGAGGAGGAGAAGGTGAGTGGGTGCATGAGCGACGCATCAGACAGGAGGCAGCCCACGATTTGTGAACTGGCCTTTCTTCTTTCGCGCTCTCTTCTTTTTTTTCCTCTTGGGTTTTGGGTTTTTTGTTTAGCAAAGTACTCCTTTTTTTGTTACATGTCTGCTTTGCTATTTTTTTCTAATTATTATTATTTTCTAATTTGAAGAAATTTATAGAAAACATTAATAATATCTACAATACTAAAATAGTTTCATTAAATTTAATGTTAAATATATTTTTATAGTATGTTTGTTTGTCTTGAAAATATTACTATATTTTTTTTACAAACATAAAAATATTTGACTAGAAAGAAAAAGTCAAAGTGACCTATAATACATTTCATCGAATAGTGTTTCAATCAAAATGTGATTACATTGTTTCCAAACCACTCATTTTGTTTTGTTTCTTTTCAAGAAGCAGAAGTCATTTTGCTACTAGTTGATATCGAACTGCAAGATCTTTTTTTCAGACGGCAAGATTTTGGTATTCCCGACAATTTTGCAGAAATTTCACCATATATATTCTTAAGTTTCCAACCGCCTCATATCCTGAACATCTATCCATTTTCATGTCATTTCACAAGTCTTGAGAACCCTATATGTACCTACGTGTACATCCGGCTGAATTTTCCCTAAACTTTGGCCAGGTCAGTCCTAGATTCAATGCAAAACACGATTGTGAGCGGCATGCTTCTGCACGCACTTGCAAACGCGAACAACATAAACAGTATAATGACAAGGTACTCCACATAAAACCCAGGGAATAAAACTGCAAAAGGAAGGTTTAAAATGAAATAAATGTGCATTACAGCATACAATTTTCTGCTCAATACAACAATGCTGAAACAGGATTACAAAAGACTTCACGGAGGTACATTTGATTCACAAGGCAATAAAATCCCCAACATTACAGTCTAGTTCACCGTCCAATTACTAAAGAACTAATTCAATTATTCCCAAAGAACCAGATGGCAGGCTGATGCATTGCGGAACCATTTTATTCAAGCTTCGGACAAAAATAAATAGCAAACTTCAACAGAACGCGCTGGTAAAGCACTGAGGGGCAAACATTTAACAGCAGCTGAAGCACTGAGGAATCGAAACCCCAAAGGGGACAAATCCTGGCCGCCCAGGTAGTAATCACCAACAACAGATCCAGGAAACTTCAAGCTACATGCCAAAGGCTCTCAAGCAAGCTATAACACACCGGGGTGAACCGATGCCTCTTTCTGAGTTTTGCACCTGCACATGCGATTCTTGGTTACAATGAAAGGAAAAAAAAAACATATAGGAAACAGTAAGCAATGAGAATGGACCAACATACGTAAGCCTTATGTATGGAGTTTTTGTTATTGTTATCTATGAAACGCATATCACGCTATAGGAGTTACCACAAGAATGCACAACATATGAAAAGTTAAAAGAAAATTTCTACATGAGAGCATGGTGCTAATTGGTGGATTTCTCAGAATCATCAAGGAATATAACAATTCAAGTACAGAATTGGGGCATGGAAAATATGCACTAGTTCACATTATAATTTCAGACAATCATTCAAGAAGCACAGACCAGCACAATAATTCAAAATACTAAGGCATCAAGAACAGGGCAGCAGATTCATATATGTGGCCACCTACAAGAATAACATATGTTTTAAGGAAAAAACATGACACAATTTTCTTTCAATTATCAAAGGCACAAAGCAAAATTTTCCATTTTAAAGACTTGAAATGACCTGGCCTCTATACACATCATGCAGTCACCATTAAAACAGCACAGGATCAAGTTCAGCTGGGCACAAGTGGTTTCACCATGACTAGAGTGAGTTCAAACAGCAGTTTCATACAAGCAAAATATGAATTTTGCACACAACATTCGCAACAAAAGAGGTGAGGGAGATCTATAGCCAAATCATTGACAAGTTTAGTTCAAAAGATTCATGCTTCACAAACCAAACCCGAGCTTAAGGCTTGACCAATTAAGTTGAACAGAAGTACCAAAATAGGCCAAACAATAATACCTGTTGCAAAAGGCTCGAGATGCATAGTTGTGATTGTTGCAATTGCTGCACATCCAGTCTCCTTCACGCCATTTTGCTCTAATTAGATGCAAGAATATGTGTAATCAATTAGCTATGCAACCTCTTGTGTAGATGGAAGTAGGTTGTTCGAGTGAATCATGAATTACATAGCAATACACATATGTGTAAAGCAGCAATTCTAAAAATCTAACGTAACAGTAATAACTACAATTGAGTCACAGGACTTAAAGAGTCAAGAGTCTATCCAGTAATTCCACACATTTTGTTATACTGTTTTACCAACAAAAATGACCATGCAAATGATCGCAAACAGAGCTACACAATACAAAGTAGATGCTAATATACCCCAGATAAACCCAACCTGTTTATCATCATCAATTGTTTCCTCAAAATTTTCCACCAGATTTGCACTGGTACAATTTCCTCCCTGCACCTATCTATTATTGATCATCTAACAACCATATGGACCATAATCTCCTGTTTAATCTCTACTTCTATCCAGCATTATTCAGAATTCAGACCTATTATTGATCCTCTATTAGCATTATTTATGGTGGTAATGAACTGTACATCAACTATTCCTCCGTCTGTCAGTCCATCGGAGCTTGTTATGACAATTAACACAAGCCACCTCCATATCAGTGTGACACTGCTCTAATATAACTAATAATCTTGTTTGTCTATGTTGGTCGCTGCCTTGCAAATATTAAACTGATGAAATATGTTTTTGCCACTAATGATAAGTTTCGGTTTTGTCACTGATTTCTATATCTGTCATGCATCCGGTGCTCACTTTTCAGTCAGATAGCCACAGGCAAAAAACAAGATGGGAACACTGCTTTATGGTCAAAAAAATGTAACTGAGTGGTGAATTGAATATTTGGTAAAGTTATCAGAAATGATTAGTCTTAAGCCATAATACATCCACGCCCCCAAAACAGCAAGTTTCTTAAACAGTACAACTAATACAATGTGTGCCGATTTGAAAATTCAAGAATATTCAATTAGGCCTCATTAGGGTAGCCACAAATCCCAGCCCAGCCTGGCCAGGATTTGGTCCTTGCCAAAAGTAGCCGTTAAGGATGTAGCCTTACCCTTTTCCAATAAGACCAGGCATTGCCGAGATCTGCCCAGAAGGTAACGTTATTGAGTTTCCATTGTCAAACTTGGAATAAGGTGTCTGGCCATTGCTGCTTCCAGCTCCTTGCTCAATACCCCCAAATAAATTATCTGTGCCTGCTGTCTTCAATCAGATTGGAAATAAATCAATACAATGTAAAACTTAGGGAACCCACCTATGATAACAAATAAAAAGGATCGTAAACACATACTGAAAGTGGATAGCTTGCATTTCCTGGATTAAGCCTTTTGTTATCCCATTCATTGGCAAGTTCCTCCGACGCCAACCGCTTAGTACCTAATGCTGAAATAAGCAGAGATTGAAGGCTCACAATTTGATTATTTGCTGGCACCAATTATAAAATGTAACAAGAGAACTTCAGTTTATGACAGATCATGAAGCACAAGTGTGACAAGAACAGGGAGTACATGTCAAAACTACAATATAAGATTCATTACAATAGCAATATGAACAAATTAGCAAACTGGAAATGGGTCATAGTTATTATCAACTAATGTTGATCATGGAGAATTGGAGATATGACATCACAAAGAAACATCACCCTACATTACCACAGATGACACATCTGAAAATAGTTCTGACTTCCGAATTTGCATTTAACATTAAGGATCACTTGCCTTACTAAAGAGGCAAAGTTGAAGTGCCCTTTTGGAATAGAGAATATAGTTTTTAACCCAGCAGAAGAGAATTTTTTTTATTTCACTAGCTAGGAGCATGAGGTAAAGAAAATATTTTGGAAGTACGAAAAATAATTGTCTTACTGGAAGAAGTATCTGGCACTGTGGTTTTCATTGTTGTGGAGGGAATGCCTGATGGTACAGGAGCACTACACTGTTTACACTGGAAAAGAGAATAAAAAAAGAAGATATCCAGTCACTCTATGCACTTGATAATACATAAAATGTGCACTGCTGAGAATCTAGAACATGAGTTCACATTGTATCATGAATAAAGAGCATGGGATATGTTTCTGGTAATATAGCAAGCTAGTCAATCACATTTTTAGGAATAATAACAAGGAAACACAAGTACAGAACCTTAGAAGGTGGGAAAAGCAACAAGGTACTACATATTACATAAAACTCTAATGTTGACCTGAGAACAGGTGATATCATTTATTAATCAAATGCCAGGTCCAAGATTAAGTTAGCACCAAATAGCTGTATTCATAGTCTAGGAAATAGTTTATTCAAAAAGCAGGTCACATCAACATGTTTGACAAGAAAAACAAACGTGTACAACAACACATTACGGTTCAGAAGGCAGGTCAAAACTACACCAATAATGATTATGGGTGTGAATCAAGAAATCACTTAAAGCAGAGTATATATATAATACCTGTGTGCGAGATGAGTAGTTATGAAATCCACAGCTACAAAGCCAGTCACCGCTACGCCAGTCTTTTGGAGCCGCTGAAAACTGATTTGGGTTGTTGCCGCCAAATGGCCAGCCAGCAGCTTGCATCCCATATCTACCAGCCAACGCGTAAGGCCAGTTTGCATTTGCAAGTAGCTGCTGCTGCAAAGCTGTATTGCCAGCCATCCCAAAGTTCATGTTCATCTTAAAGCCAGCAAGGCCTTGCATCCTAGCAATATAATTTGCATAAGCTGGCATAGCCATTCCTGCCATTGATAATGCTGGCATTGCTGCTTCCTCCTTCGGTAGGCCACACTTTTTGCAGTTCTTTCTGGATGCATAATTATTGTTACTGCAACCTATTCATCCATTTGGCGCATAAACCAACCAGCACAGCAGGGAGACAACGCACCGAAGCACACGCACACCAACCAGCCATCCCGCACAAACCCAATGAAAGGAATAAAGACACACACACTAGTCATTTACTCAGCACGCTTAATGGTAATTTTCTAATTTCATATATGGATATCAAATACTCAATAAATATAAATAAATAGTAGCTGAAAATAAATAAATTCCAACAGGAAAGGCAAACAATTAATAGCATGGTCACGGACTTTCTGAAAATGTCATTTTTTATGACAAAATGCTCTCGGTACTTGAACCGCTAACAAAAATCATCCATAAAACACTATCAGGACAGCTGTAAATTTTATTGCAAGATGCGGAGCGTGGTTAAAATGACAAAAGAAACTAAAAAATCCCACATTTAGCCTTTTTGGTTGTCTCTCTATTTCCACTGTTATTATTCATTAAAACTCCTAACCCTTTAAACTATGATTGCAACAACTCGACTATAAATACGAGCGAGCACAGCAGTCCTCTTAGTTCTTAACCAGCCTAAAAACTCGCAAAACAAGAAAAGGGCAGGATCCTGGAGCGCAGAGGTAGCATAATAAGATATAAGCTGATCAGGATTCCCCAAAGAAGAGGTGCCATGTTTGTCGCCCATCCAAATACCCCACCATAAACATGAAACTAAGCCACAAAGCCATTATTTCCAGCATCTGGCATTGATTGATGTCCCCCTTTCCACCACATATATTTTCATTTCCATGTAGAAACAGGAGATCAATTAACAAGTATGAATTACGAGTGGTTAATTAGAGCAGGCGGAGGGGGGGGGGGGCGAGGGTAGTAGGCGGCGGAGCAGGTGTTACCGGTGCAGATCCAGTCGCCGGCGCGGGGGAGCCACTTGGAGTCGGGCGGGGTGTTGGGGTCGACCAGGAGGCGGGGCTGCTTGCACCGGTTGCACAGCGACCGGAACGCGTAGTTGCGGTTGCCGCAGCCGCCGCAGTCCCAGTCGCCCTCCCGCCCCCCTCCGCCGCCGCCGCTGCCGGAGCCGCCCGTGGACGAGCCCGCGCCACCGCCTCCGGCCATCGCGCGCAGAGATTCCGAGGTGGAAATGAGGGATTCGATTTGGGTTGGGAGGAAGGGGAAGAAGGGGGAGGAGGATCTACGCGAGGGGAAGAGGGGTATATTCGGATTTGAGAGGAGGATGGAGGAGACTCCGCCTCCGGCCTGGCCTAGGGTTTAAATTTCTCCTCCTTTTCTTTTATCTTTTATTTTAATCAAATTTCATATAGTCTTATATTGTGGTTCTTTTTGGGTTATTTTGTTTTTTTTTCTTTTCTGGATTTTTGGGCTTGTTGGGCTCGAACTTAGACGTGGGCTAGTAGGCTACCCACTTCAGGTCATACCAATTTTTTTCACGTTCAGTCACACACAAAATTAACATAGGGGATAAGTCCATTTTACACCCCTCAACTCTTTGCTTTGTCTAAAACATACCCTCCAACTATAAAACCGGGTATATAACACCCTCAAACTATCAAAACCAAATATTTCACACCCTTTAGCTGGTTTTGGTACAGGTGGGTGAAAGAGGAGGGTCCCACTAGTCGGTTCCATTCCACCCCTTTTCTTCTTCCTTCCCCTCTACCTCGCTCTCCCTTCCGTTCCTGGAGCAGCCAAAGTAGCCGGTGAGCTCCATCTGTGGAGCACCCCCTCCTCCCCACTCGGAGCTCCACGCCCTTCCATCGCCGCCGGCGGTAACACCGCCTAACGAGCTTGAGTCGGAGGCGAAGACAGTGCGGGCGCCTCCAAGCGAGCTCACGGTAGACACAGTGCAGGCGACGACAAACTCGTGGTGGTGGAGGCCCAGTGGCGTCGACTCCTCCATCGAGCTCGTCGTGGGCTCGAGGCCGCGCTGTCGGCACCCGTCTTCTTCGACCTCAACAAGGGGCGGAGGGTGGAGGGCGTCGGGTCTAGGGTGGTGGCGGTGCTTGGATAGGATGTTGTTAGCGAGCTCCCCGAGATCCAGATGCAGTGGTGTCGATCCGCATACATCAACCCTTGCCGGAGCTTGTTGGTGACCTCTCTTTTTCAAGCTCGCAGCTAGCCCCCTCTTCTCCAACCTCGGGCAAGGAGGCGGGCTCTTCTCCACGAAGAACGCAAACCCTACAAGGATGGAGGGGACCCAAGATCCCAGGCTAGGGTGGGATTCAGGTCCCTCTAAGTTTGTACCAAGATATAGATATTATAAGTTTCCATGCTTCTCTCAAGGAGGAACGTGAAAACCATAAGGGCAATGGGGGGTAGGGTCCCAGGCAAGTTGGGCCCTGGGTCCCTCATTGTCAGGGTTGTGGATAAGGTATACCCTATGATCATGGGTTAAACTCAGCGGGACCCACCATATACGAAGTCTTATACGGAATTAAGCCTCACATACAAAAGGTATTCCGAATAAGGAAGGAGAAGTAGAGTTCTACATGGAAACTACAAGGACTACTCGGATCGTATCCATACTTGTTCCCTAGTTTTACTTGGACAAAGGGACATCTGTGGCTATTAATACAAGACCCCTAGGAGGAGAGGGGACAAGCCAGTCAGAAGGGAAAGACAGAATAGTCAGAATAGACATCAATACACGCCGCCAGACATCGATATCTTCGAGGAGGAAGACTAACCCGTCGTTGACTACGTGTGGTGGTTCATGCCGCCGTGTCGACGAGACTAGATAGGTTATCCCAAACATTGTACTCGAGTGATACTGATATATATAGAAATAACAGCTTCGGCCAACAGGAGTAGGGCTATTACCTGTCAGATAAGGGGACCGAACCTGTATAAAAATCCCTATCTCCTATCTCTTTTACCTCAATCTCGCATATATCCTGGTACCAACGATCCCCATACTCTGCAAATACCGTAGTCGTGATCTAAAACATCGACACCCATTACCTACAAACTATAAGGTATAAATCTTATATGTTTCTATGCTCTTTTTCGCGAAGAACACAAATCTTATAATGATGGAAGGGGACCCAGGATCCCAGACTAAGCTGGATCCCAGTCCCTCGAGCTCCGTTTATTAGGCGGGGTCTCAAGCTCCACTCTATAAGTGGGCTCCATATGTGACTTAACTTAAAGATGGTATAATTAGGGTTTGATTTCTGAGAAAATCCAATAAATGTCATTGACAAACATCCTAATCCAAGAAATGCCATTAACGAGTGCAAGTTCCATAAAATACCATCGTACAAGCGATTTTATCCAAAAAATACCATCGCCGTTAGGGTTCCGTCCATCCCGTGCCGTTAAATACACTGTTTATCCTATAACACTTAACGGAAGGTTACGAACGGAACCCTAACGGCGATGGCATTTCTGGGACAAAGTCGCTTGTACAATGGTATTTTATGGAACTCGTATTTATCGATGATATTTGTTGGAACTGGGTGCTTATCAATGGTATTTTTTAGATTATCTCTTGATTTTTTGGTTGATAGAGTATATGACTTTCTGATCACGGGTTTCATTTGAAAAACCCCAACGCCATTCATCTTGCGTCCGGTCTTTCGAGGAAAGAGGTACCCCATTTCTCATTTTACCGATACTCTCAATCCCCTTCAATTCCTCTCTCTCTCGGGATTAACCGAACAAGGCGTCGATCATGGCGGAGGTAGGGTGGATCACATCGCCGGTCGCCACCAGGCTCCTCCGTGAGGGCTTGGAGTTCCTCGGCTTCAACGATTCCGAGAGGCTACGGGATCTGGACACGCGGATGGCGCAGGCAGAGAGGATCCCTCCCTGCCTGGAGCAGTGGGCGACCAATCTCCGATCCGCCTTCTATGATACCGACGAACGTCGCCGACTACCACCGCCTCCGGAAGCAGGTAATTGATTAACATATCCTGCCAACTCTTTGTGTTCAAACTTCTGCTTATGTTTTATTTAATTTAGTGCATGAGCATCACTATTGAGGAGTGCATATATGGATCCGATTTGCTGTGTATTGAACAAAACAATCCAGTTCAAGTTCTATTTCCTTCCCAAAAACTTTGATTAGTACTCCCCATCTTAAAATATAACTACCTTTAGAAATTAAATTTTCTTCCAAAATATAGCCACTTCTTCACCTCACTTTTCACTTCAAACAATGACTACCATCTAATTCAAACAATGACTACCATCTAATTTCTCCACGCATTTTCTCATCTCATCTAATCACACTTAATGCTATATTTTAGGATGGAGCAACTACTTTTTCTTATCTTTTGAATGAAAATTTACCTGTGTATTCTCATCACTCCCCATCATTCCCTATTTAAACATAATAATATCTTTCTTATAAAAACATTGATGAATTATTCAAACCTATACATAAACAAATTTTAGTAAAATATTTACACATTACACAACACTACAATATTAGGCTCAACAATGCGCAATTTTAGAGACTTGACGATTAAAAAAAGATATACTACTAGTATATTTATGAAAAAAATGTTACCAACCATTGAATCGCCATGAATTTAGTTTTATACCTTTAAAATCTTGGAGTGCACTTCAATACCCGCAAAATATCAGTACGTTCTACTACATTTCACCGCTTCCATCAAACCTGTTTTGCCATCGTCTTGAACAACTTTGCCTCTGTTTTAACCATTTGTCCTTCTTCCGTCCTTTGTTATTCAAGGGATAAGGCATAACAGCAGGGGCGTATAGGTCAGCAGCAGGGGCATGTAGGTCATCAGCCCATTGCACTTGTTTGGTCTCTTAACCAATTTTGATGAAATTTTGGAGGGGCTAAAATTTGTAGTCCATATTTTATAAAATTATGGTGATTTAGTTGGCCCCTATGAAATCCTCTATTGGGATTTTCATCTGGAAGGGGAGGGGTCTCATACTTACTGTTATAAGCCATGGGCAAGATGGTTACTTTGAAAACAAAGTTACAGCCAAATCATGGTAAACTAACACAAGGGTACATAGGTCAAAATAAAACCTCACGGGGACGTAGGAGATTGAATAAAACACAGGGTATGGAATGACAAAAAGGATTGATTGAAAACTCAAGGATATACAAAGAATTTTCCTTTTATCATACTGTCGGAGTAATTAAAATACATTTACCTCTGCAATTTGAAATTTAAATAAGGGAAATATGTAGTGGTAAATGTGTAGTTTCCCCATGCCACCACAGCTAAATGCTCTGTAAAAATCTGAAATGTGTCACTGTGATGCAGGTCATTTCTCAATCAGGTGTCATGCCAACTCTAGATCGTGCGAAAGATATCATCTCAGGAAAATCTAGCGAGTTGAAGAAAATTATAAATAAGTTAGAAAAAATAATTGCAGAAGGGTACCAAGTTTTGCCACCTCTGGTAGGCACAACTGGCAATGGTACAGATGGCAGTAACATGTTCAATCCTGCTAACAAAATGACTGAGACTGTCACGACTTCATCAACTCTTACAGAAGTCATAATTGGCAGAGACAAGGAACGCGATGAAATATTAAGGATGCTCCATGAAATAGCAGGTGATTGTGAACCAAGCTCGTGGAACAACAAGTGTTATTCTGTGATAGGCATCTATGGTATTGGAGGTTCTGGGAAGACAACACTAGCACAGCATGTCTATACTTATGAACGGAGGGATAACTACTTTTGCCTTATCATGTGGATTCATGTTTCTCCAAGGTTCAGTGTGAGCAAAATTTATCGAGAGATGCTTGAGGCAGCTTCAGGGGAACCATCCCATGAGTTCTGTAATCTTGACTCCCTACAGATGAAATTAGAGGCAGCTCTGACTGGAAAAAGATTCTTGCTAGTACTAGATGACATATGGCCTGAGAAGGATGTGAGTGCACAGTACAAGCTGGATCAACTACTTTCACCATTGAAGGTAGGGAAGAGAGGGAGCAAGGTCCTAGTCACAACTCGATTCGCAGATGCCGCTATGTCTCTAGGTGCTCGGAGCCCTCTGAAAGTACCTGACTTAAATGAGAAGGATTTCCTCCAGCTCTTTATGCATTATGCGCTTGATGGTGTGAGCCTTGACAGCCTAGAAGTAGAAAATTTTCAAAAAATTGGGGAAGAGATTATGAAAAAGCTAAAAGGATCTCCATTAGCAGCAAGACTAGTAGGAGCCCGACTACGCAAACAATTAAATCCTATATTTTGGAGAAGGGTTGCAAACCAGGACCTGCTGACTCATACATTGGGAGCTCTGTGGTGGAGCTACCGGCAGCTGGAAGGGCAGGTTAAGCGTTGTTTTGCCTATTGTAGCATGTTTCCCCCAGGGCATATGTTTGCACGTAACGAATTAGTTGACTTATGGATGGCAGAAGGCTTTATAAAGACAACCAATTTTGACGAGCAAATGGAAGATGTAGGGCAGAACTACTTTGATGAACTAGTGTCATGCTCATTTATGCAAACAACAAAAACAGCTGATGGTAGTGAGAATGAGCGGTTTACTATGCACGACCTCCTTCATGAATTGGCAGTGATGGTTTCTGGAAATGATTGCTTTCGAGTAGAAGAAGGCGAGAACAAAGAATTTCCTCTGGATGTTCGTCATCTTTTCATCAATTTGTACGACCCAGTGAAGGCTACAGAGCAGATTTGCAAACTGAAAAAGTTACGCACACTAATATTAACTACAGCTTTTGGTGGATCGGCAATAACCATAGAAGCACTCGAGGGCATGCTGAGGAAATTAAGGAAGCTGCGTGTGGTGCAAGTATGCCTAGATGGTGATATGATGATGATCCCAGCCAGTATCTGCGGCTTAAAACATCTACGATGTCTCACTGTTCATAGCTTTGGGCGGATTAAGGTTAACCTGCCAAGAAACTTTGACAAACTTTATCATTTGCAGATTCTAGAGATCCCTAATACAGGTGTTTTGAGCTGTATCAATGTGAAAAGCATGGGCAACCTGATCTGTTTGCGGCATGTTAGAAACCCTAGTCGTTGGTTACTTTCCGAGTCTTCTGTTTTGGTCTTTCCTTGGATCGGGGAGCTGAAATCACTTCGCAGTGATGAACGAGAAGGGGCATGAGTTGCAGCAGCTAAAGAGCCTAAATAATCTTCATGGCACTCTAAGCATTTGTGGCCTTCAAAATGTTGGAAGCAAGGAAAGAGCTTTGGAAGCCAAGCTAACTGATAAGAAGCACCTCACAGAATTGTCACTTGAATGGTCCGGGAAGCAGAGCTGTAACAATACAAACCTCGATGTGGATTGTGGAGATACTTGAGGGCCTCTGTCCACCATCACAGATCACACGCCTGCGAATATATGGCTACCATGGATGGAAATATCCAACCTGGTTGTCACAAAAGCAGACCTGTCCAGTAATGAGCCTTCAATTTCTCCATCTCTGGAATTGCTTTAACCTGGAAGCTCTTCCAAATATTGCTGAGCTTTTTGGTAATCTTCGTGAACTTCGAGTCTTCAGTCTTTCCAGGCTAAAAAAGTTGCCAAGACTTCCGGATAGGTTGAAGAGGCTAATCATAATTAACTGTGCAGCCCTGGTGGGTGACATGTGTGGAAGATGTGGAGATGATAAGGTGAATGCTTATTGAACGGGTTTCTCAAACTGACCTGCCCATGAAGATCACACATAGGTTCGCTAGCGAGCAGCCTGACATGTTCAATGCAATGCTGCGCGAAATCATCGTCCTATCTTCTCCAATAGTGCCTGAAAACAGTGAAAATATGTTGGCGAGCGTCATTCCTTTTATTTGTTATCAGATAGAACCAGAAGATTATCCTCGGTTATTGCTTCCTGCATCACTCGAGTCGAGTGTCTCCATCTTAAAGAATGCATCGTTACAGATACTGTCATGCAGAACTGCTTGCGTAGCTGTACCTGCCTTACTGTTTTGGAATTAAGAGGAGTTCCCTTTTGCAAAGCAATTGTAGAATTTGTAGAACTCCAAGTCACCGATTGTGTCCACTTTACTCGCTTGCAAGGCTTAGCTGATCTCAATAACCTGATACACCTTTCAATCGGAAATTGCCCCAACCTTGACTGCCTCAGCGTTGGTGACATTACCCTTGTGCCACAGCTTCTATCAAGAAAAGCCTGCTCATCCCTACCGTGGCTTAGAATCCTGGGCTCAACGGAGCTAAGGGGGGAAGAGATCCTGCAGCAGTTGACCTCACTAAAGTTCCTGACCTTCCATACCTGCGAATGGAACAGCTTGCCGCAGAACATGGCAAGCCTTGCATGCCTCCAACAGTTGACTCTGCAAACCTGCGAAAATATCCGATCACTTCCAATGTTACACGAGTCTCTCCAGACTTTTGAACTCCGTTTCTGCGATCCATCATTCATGAAGAGCTGTCAAGAGGGTGGACATCCAAATTGGCAGAAGATTGCACACGTCCCTAGAAAACATTATAATTACTGATGATATCAACATATTGCAAATCCTCGTTTCCTGGTAATTCATGTCTGGATGTCTGCGTGTCCAACGAGCTTTGGCGTGTCAGCAAGCTAGGGTGATAGCATTAGTTTTGAATTGGTCTTGGTTGCATGTCTGGTGAAAAACGTCATGTACCCTTACGTCCCACAGCTACTGTCAATAGAAGGTTGTTCATCCCTTGCGTGTGGATTAGAATTCATATAATTCGCTGAGCGTCTCCAATAGAGTGGTCAAATAGCTCTCCAAGCCAAATTATAGCGAACATAGAAAAAAAATACCCTCTAACAGACTCTCTAACTATTGGCACTAGTGCAGATCCTCTCATCTGTGACGGGCTACAACATAACTGGTTTTTGCGGGCCGTCACAAAGAATACATCTCAAACAGGCCTTAAAAGAGGCCGATTGAGATAGGGTCGGAGAGACATGTTAAATGTGCGTAGAACTGAAGCCCGTCACGGATGACACATATCTGTGACGGGCTCCAACTAGAACCCGATTGAGATAACCTTAAATATCTCAAACGGGCCCCAAGCTCGGGCCCATCACAGATGATAGTCATCTGTGACGGGCCCCAACTTGTGGCCCGTTTGAGATTTTAAGGTTATCTCAATCGGGCCCTAGTTGGAGCCTGTCACAGATATGTGTCATCCGTGATGGGCGAGGCCCGATTGAGATAACAACAAAGCCCGTTATAGATTGTAATCCTCTGTGACGGGTATTTTCTTAGGCCCGATAAAGATAACTGATATGCCCGACAGAGAAGATAATTTTTTGGACCGTTACAGATAGTTTTTGCACACTATAAATAGCCGCAACTGCCGGTGTAACTGTATCCCACTATTCACAATTTTGGTGGGAGCTTGGAGGGGGCAAAATTTTAATATTTTTTTCAAAAAAACAGTAAATTCATAAAGGTACTTTAGACAAATAGTAATCAATACTTTAGACAATTCATCAATTCTCATTAATTAAGAGTATTTATCTTATAAGATGTGTCTCTGATTATTTTTTCATTTCTGCAGCGATGGATCGAAGTTGGATGTATGCGAAATCCGTGAAACGTCATAGTCAGGAGTATAGAAATGGGGTATTAAATTTTATAAACACCACGAAGGATGATAGGAAAAGAAGAAACAACGATTACATGTGTTGTCCATGTGCAGATTGCAAGAATGAGAATATGTTTGTGTTGACGATGAAATTTGGTAAGCAAATCTATCTATAAGGATCGGAAACACAACATAGTCCGAAGCAGATTCGAAAATATGCAAGGATATCGGAAACAGAGTGCGCATCGGCTGGAGTCCGAATCGGCTGTGGACTGATCGGCAGAGTCAGAGTTGGACAAGGGTAGCCGATGGAGCCGATGTCGGTAATATAACTTGGTACACGTCATCAGGTTGTGTTAACATGCTTCATATGGATTGCCATGCACGGATAAAGTCCTGAGGAGGCAATTGTATCTATTAATTAGGATATTTTATGTAATTTCCTTACAGATATTCTCGGTAAGAGTCCGCCTAGGGGCTTGTTTGCTAGTTAGAATTGTGTTAGGTTAATATGAGTCGTGTCCATGATGGACAATGTTTGTATTTTCGGGTATAAATATAATCCCGAGGTCTTGTAAATAATAACAACACACGTTCAATCAATCTCGGCGCATCGCCAAACCTTTATTTTATACTTTCAACAAGTTTGTGCTTTCGAGTCGTGCTGCATCAGTTTGATCTTCGGCAAAAAGGTATATCTTGTCATGGCGAATTACATCATTAGGGCTAGTGCTTACATCTTTATGACACTCTAGTTCTTCGGTGTGATTCTCCGAATTATCATATATGTTATATAACTTAGGTTGACAATGCAATCTACTTGTATCGGCTAAATCCTTTCTAGGGTTTCATCGATATCGGCTAGATTACTTTGTTAATTTAGGTTATATAATATATCCACCATCCCGAAAAGACAATCATCGGCTTGATTCTTTAGATCTTATGTTTCTATTTATACTTAATGTTGCATTGGTTCAGTCCAACCTATTAAGTCGTATTTAGAATCATGATATCTAACCTGCTTCATGGTTGCTAATAAGGATAGTATCGGGGTTTCAGCCGATCTTACCTGATATAGATGTTTTGCATTGTTTTATGCTTTGTTTAATGTTCTATATTTGCCCCTTATATTAGGATCTAATCTAATATAAATATATAAAGCTTGATATCAATCTAATTGATTATAGTTTAATATATTTATTTCTAGAGAATATCCTAGCATAAGGTCGTATCGGAGCTATAGCCGGTACATAGTTAGACCTAGATATCGGCTATGACATCAATCTTCTTAATCATTATTTCATGTTATCTTTAGACTTGGGCAATTTATACTGTCTCGGTTCAGTCCGATCTATCCCAATTGCTTATCTCTAAAGTAATATTGATTTATTGATTATGTAATATTGATCTTTACAGCCGATATACTAGTTTTAGGGTTAGTTCTGTCATTAACTATACTTCACAGCCGATTCATGCTTTATTGCATCGGCTAGGTCACATATGATATGAAATCGGCCCTATGGCCGATTGTCTATCGTTTATTGATATTCTTTGCATGTTTTTCTTGTTGATTGTAGGATCAAATCAACTGGCACGCCCTTGAATCTGAAACCCTAATTTTGGACCTGCACTAGAGTAAAGCAAACCTCTCAGGCCAGTGTGTGTTTTTTGCATCAACACGCTTTTGGCACGCCTAGTGGGACACGTGTCATCATGTCTCCAAACATCACTGAAGTCGCGGAGGACAACATCATCGCGGTTACACCCGAGCAGCTGAATGATGAACAGAAGGAAGAATTGCGACAACTGCTGGATCAACTCCAAAAGCAGTATTTGCATTCCTTCACAGTCACCCGGCAAGGCACGGTCGTCCAAAGAGCTAAAGTCCAAGTACCGACAATCGTGAAGCAAGACCCAAGTACTTCTGGATCCGGAGAAGAAAAGGATAAACAAGTAAAAACCGAATCGAGTAACGAAGAATTGCACACATTACAAGATCGCATCGATTCGACTGTACATCATGCGCTAGTCAACCAGTCCGGAGTACTTGTCAATACCTTAACAAACATGATCAAGTCGGTGGTCGATGGAACGATAGCCGAGGAAAAGGCTAAAGGACCTATTTATCTACCAGACGGCGCGTTCCCAGCATATAGAACCGTGAAGACAGAGATCGGTGGAAATCAAGGAAATCACCAAGCGCTTCAAACCCAGGCTCCATCGGCTCCCTTCTCAAGTTCAAACATTCCATCAATTTTAACCAGATCACAGCCGATCACTGGGGGGCAAGCATCAACTCAATTAACGCCAGAACAATTGATGAGTATTCTTCATCCAAAACCGCCAGCTGTTGACACATCTTACCAAATTCCTTCGGTTTCACAACAGCCGATTGGAATTATCCAGCCGATAAGCCAGCAATACAGTACAGAACAACTTCCTTATATGCCACCACAAGGCACATCGGCTGACTTCAATAATCTTTATCAGCCTCACTCACCACGGCCTCAGCCGATCCAATACGGTCAGATGGATCCATTACAGCAGCATGGTAGAGCAACACCTCATCAACCCTGGGCCGATATGATCGCTGACGTTATGAGGGAGCAATTTGGACTTAAACCGAAAGATAATGATAACATGTATCGGCATCCATACCCAGAATACTTTGATCGCGTTCCGTTGCCAAACCGGTAGAAGGTGCCTGATTTCTCTAAGTTCTCAGGACAAGACAATGTATCAACTTACGAGCACATTAGTCGATTTCTAGCTCAGTGTGGTGAGGCATCGGCTACAGAAGCTCTCAGAGTTCGTTTGTTCCCACTCTCGTTATCTGGATCAGCATTCACTTGGTTTTCATCATTACCATATAATTCGATCAGGAGCTGGGCTGATTTGGAGAAGCAGTTCCACAAGTACTTTTTCAGTGGAGTTCAAGAAATAAAGCTATCGGACCTCACAGCTATTAGGCAGAAATCAGACGAATCGGTTCCAGATTATATTCAACGATTCAGAGACGTGAGAAATAGATGTTACAGCCTATCTTTATCAGATTCTCAACTAGCCGATCTAGCCTTCCAAGGTTTGCTGGCGTCGATCAGGGAGAGGTTCTCGGCTCAAGACTTTGATAGCTTAGCACACTTGGCTCAGAAGGTATCGGCTCACGAAACAAGATTTCAAGAGGCTAGGAAATTCATCAAAAAGACAAACAATGTAAATAATGTCTACAATTATGATTCCGATTCTGAAGACGAAGATCCAGATATCAATGCAGCCGAATGGGCTAGGAACAAGAAGACGGTGGTCTGTCAATGGGCTAAGAATTCGGCTACAGAGGAAAGATTTGACTTTGACATTACTAAAGCCGATAGGATCTTCGATCTTCTTCTTCAGGAGAAACAGATTCAACTGCCGGTAGGACATGTGATCCCATCGGCCGAAGAGTTGAAGAAAAGGAAATATTGTAAATGGCATAATACAGGATCTCATCACACTAATGATTGCAAAATCTTTAGACAATAGATCCAGTCGGCTATTGAACAAGGAAAAATTAAGATTGATGGATCCAACATGGTGAAGAGGCCGATGAAGATAGATGGACACTCTTTTCCAGTTAACATGGTGCATCCTGGATACAATAGGAACACAGCCGATGGAAATAAAAACAACACTAGGAGTATCAGATCGGCTGGTATGATCGGCAAGTATCAAAACAGGCACCAACAGGAGAAGGAGTCATATCCTAATGAAGAAGAAAGATATTTTGATCCCCATTGGAGTTGTGAATTCTTCAGGTTCTGCTGGAACGAAGGTATGAGACTACCATCTATCGAAAATTGTCCCGGCTGCAGGGACCCTGATGTCCAATTCATCCAAGAACCAAGCCGACGACGTGCAACTACACATCGGCCAAGACAATCAAGGCTGTCAATGCATGAAAGACTTGGGCCGATGCACCAAGACGATGATGAAGATGACTCACGTGGAGAATCCAAGCCAATGCATCCCCAATGGTGTCCTTCTGGGATATTCACCAAAAATCAAAAGAGAAGAGTCCAAAGGATGAGGAACAGAGAGCAATTCCAGGAGGTTGAGGGTGCAATCGAGCATCGGCTGCGGCAGAAAACGAAGAAAGTATGGCGCGTGAAGAGCAAAGTGGTGCCAGCCGATGAAGTCAGAGCCGATCGCAATAAGGGCAAGGAAGTGATGTCATCTGAAATAAATATGGTATTTATGTTGCCAGCCGAATATGCAGTAGAGCAAGTTGTCGAGCAAGAGGAAGACCTGCCATCGGCTAAATTGATGTTATCTCCACAGCAAGCTGGTTTTGAGAAGCCCGAAGGAACAGATCATCGGCACCTCAAGCCACTCTATGTTAAGGGATTTGTCAATGGTAAGCCGATGTCAAAGATGCTAGTCGATGGAGGGGCAGCTGTTAATCTAATGCCTTATACAACATTCAGAAAGCTTGGGAAGAACTTAGAGGACTTGATCAAGACCAACATGGTTCTGAAGGATTTTGGTGGGAATCCATCTGAGACCAAGGGAGTTTTGAATGTGGAGCTGACCATCGGCAGTAAAACAATTCCGACCACGTTCTTTGTTATCGACGGGAAGGGTTCCTACAGTCTGTTGTTGGGAAGAGATTGGATTCATGCCAACTGTTGCATCCCTTCAACAATGCATCAAAGTTTGATCCAATGGCAAGGAGACCAGATCGAAATCGTGCCAGCCGACAGGTCAGTTAATGTAGCTTGTGCCGATTTGTCTATTTGGGAGATGGAATGAATTGATTGCTTATCTGGCAAGGTTTGGCAGGGAGATTACTTAAAGATTTCTGATGATGCCATACAGATAACAGGAGATGGAGAGCCCCAATTCTTGTTTTGAGGGCGCCGTGGAGGGTTCTAACTTATATACCGAAGATACTATTGATGATCTCGACGGCAAGCTTGGGCAAGGTTTTATGTCGGCCGATGAACTAGAGGAAATCGACATTGGACCAGGTGATAGGCCTAGGCCGACATATATTAGTAAAGGTTTACCAAAAGAATTTAAATGTAAATTAATTGCACTCTTAAAGGAGTATAGAGATTGTTTTTCCTGGGAATACTATGAGATGCCAGGACTTAGCCGATCGATAGTTGAACATCGGCCCTATCAAACCAGGCTATCGGCCGTACAAGCAACCCCAAGACGTTGTAAAGCTGCGATGATGATGCTATTAAAGCCGAAATTACAAGACTCTATGATGCTGGCTTCATCAGACCATGTCGATATGCTGAGTGGATTTCTAATATAGTACCAGTCATCAAGAAAACGGCAAGCTCAGGGTTTGCATCGATTTCAGAGACCTAAATAAAGCTACACCAAAGGATGAATACCCAATGCCGGTAGCCGATCAACTTGTAGATGCAGCATCTGGACATAAGATTATCAGCTTTATGGATGACAATGCTGGTTATAATCAAATTTTTATGGCTGAGGAAGATATCCACAAGACTGATTTTAGATGTCCTGGTGCTATCGGCTTTTATGAGTGGGTAGTTATGACTTTTGGATTAAGGAGTGCTGGTGCTACATATCAGAGAGCCATGAATTATATTTTTCACGATCTCATCGGTGCTCTGGTGGAGATATATATAGACGATGTGGTGGTTAAATCCAAGGAAGTTGATGATCACATAGCCGATTTGAAACAGGTCTTAGAAAGAGCAAGGAAGTATGGGTTGAAGATGAATCCTACCAAGTGTGCTTTTGGTGTATCGGCTGGTCAGTTTCTTGGATTTCTGGTTCATGAGAGAGGGATTGAAATTCCTCAGAGGAGCATTGAAGCAATTAAAGATATCAAACCTCCGGAAGATAAAACTAAGCTACAATCATTGATCGGCAAGATTAATTTTGTTCGGCGTTTTATATCGAATCTGTCTGGCCGAATAGAACCATTTACTCCTTTGCTAAGGTTGAAAGTCGATCAAGAATTTGTCTGGGGAGAGAAGCAGCAGCAGACTCTGGATAATATCAAGGAATATTTGAGTACCCCTCCAGTTCTCATACCACCACAGAAAGGGATTCCATGCAAGCTATATTTGTCAGCCGATCAAAACTCTATCGGCTCAGTATTGATCCAGGAGGTTGAAGGGAAAGAGAGAGTCATATTCTATCTCAGTAGACGTTTGTTGGATGCAGAAACAAGGTATTCACCTGTGGAGAAGTTATGCTTATGTTTATATTTTTCTTGCACAAAGTTGAGGCATTATCTACTATCCAATGAGTGCATCATAGTTTGCAAGGCCGATGTGGTAAGATACATGCTATCGGCTCCAGTATTAAAAGGACGAATTGGGAAGTGGATCTTTGCTTTGTCAGAATTTGATCTCAGATATGAATCGGCTAAGGCAGTTAAAGGGCAAGCGATAGCCGATTTCATAGTTGAACACAGGGATACCAGTGTTGATAATATTGACATCATGCCATGGACTTTATTCTTTGATGGATCAGTTTGTACTCATGGTTGTGGTATCGGCTTGGTGATAATATCGCCTAGGGGGGCAAGTTTTCAGTTTGCTTTTACTATTAAACCATACTCTACAAATAATCAAGCAGAATATGAAGCTGTTCTCAAAGGGTTGCAGTTATTACGAGAAGTTGAAGCCGATGCTGTTGAAATCATGGGTAATTCATTGTTGGTGATATGGCAATTATCTGGAGAATATGAATGCAAAAATGATACCTTAATAACCTATAATGAGAAGTGCCAGGAGCTGATGAAGACATTCAAGATGGTTACTTTGAAGCATATCCCTAGGGAGCAAAACGTTGAAGCCAATGATTTAGCTCAAGGTGCCTCAGGATATAGGCCGATGTTACAAGGGATTGCAGTAGAAGTGGCCTGTATTCCAGCCGATGATTGGAGGTTTGATGTTTTTGAGTATCTAAAAAATCCTTCAAGATCGGTTTCAAGGAAATTAAGGTATAAAGCTCTTAAGTATGTTTTGTTGGATGATGCATTGTACTATCGGACGATTGATGGAGTTCTGTTGAAATGCTTAAGTATGGAAGAAGCTAAAGTTGTCATGTGTGAGGTTCATGAAGGTATTTGTGGGAGACATCAATCGGCTCATAAAATGAAGTGGTTACTTCGTAGAGTTGGATATTTTTGGCCGACAATGCTGGAGGATTGTTTCAGATATTACAAGGGTTGTCAAGATTGTTAGAAATTTGGAGCAATTCAGAGAGCGCCGGCATCGGCTATGAACCCTATCATCAAGCCGTGGCCGTTTAGAGGTTGGGGTATTGAGATGATCGGCCAGATCAATCCACCATCAAGTAAAGGACATAAGTTTATATTGGTTGCAACTGATTATTTCACTAAGTGGGTTGAGGCAATTCCCTTGAAGAAAGTTGATAGTCAAGATGTAATCAATTTTGTCAAAGAGCATATTATATACAGATTTGGTTTACCATAGACAGTAACAACTGATCAAGGTTCTGTATTTATATTGGATGAGTTTGTTCAGTTTGCTGATAGCATGAGAATTAAGTTGTTGAATTCATCACCATATTATGCACAAGCTAATGGGCAAGCCGAAGCATCTAACAAGAGCTTGATTAAGTTGGTTAAGAGAAAAATAGCCGAATATCCTAAGAAGTGGCATACTATTCTGGCTGAGTCATTATGGTCCTATCGGATGGCTTGCCATGGTGCAATTCAGGTACCACCTTATCAGTTGGTTTATGGGCATGAAGCTGTATTACCATGGGAAACCAACATCAGCTCTAGAAGGATTTCTTTACAAGATGAGTTAACAGCCGATGATTATCACAATTTCATGGTTGATGAGTCAGAGGATTTGGTTCAAGCAAGATTACGAGCTCTTGAGAAAGTTCGAAAAGATAAGGAGAGAGTTGCCAGGCATTATAACAAGAAGGTTGTACCCAAATCTTTTGAGGAAGGCGAGTTGGTTTGGAAACTGGTGTTGCCGATAGGGGCCAGAGATAATAAATTCGGTAAGTGGTCACCGAATTGGGAAGGACCGTTTCAGGTTCACAAATGTGTTTCTAAAGGGGCCTATATGTTAAAAGGACTTGATGGAGAAGTATTTGGAAGAGCACTTAATGGAAAATATTTGAAGAAATATTACCCAAGTGTTTGGATTGGTTCATGATCGGCTATGGTTTGCCGATTTCTAGTTAACAGCCGATGTGTTCACATCGCCTTTAGATGGCCGATATTTTTATCGCCCTTAGACATCTAAGTTTGCAGTATTGTGTTCCCTACTACAAACTTGGGGGGCATGGAGGAGATAATTTTATTTTTGGAAATTTTTGAGCAAAATTTTATACAATCAGTTGACAACTAATAGTGTAAGGTATTCCAGTATTTGGCTAAAATCGGATTGATGGCCAAAATATGGCCAAAATATATATTACAGCAAAAATGTTTCAAGACAATTTTTATAGTTTGAGTTACATCAAGCCAAATATTTTTGAATAGCCGATATAGCTCTTTGCCTAATTTGTTCTACTTCTTCAATGGCTTGAGCATCGGCTGCATCAGTTCCTGGGATTGGTTTCAAAGCTTTACTCAGGGTAGCAAGGTGTTTCACAGATTTCTTGAGCTTGAGTTTTTGAACTTCGATAGCTTTGGGCAAATCGGCCATCTTCTGTTCTTCGGAGGTGATTTCAGCTCTACAAGCCTCAAGTTGCTGCAGAAGATCGGCTTCTTTCTTCTTCAATTCTTCAATCTTTTGTTGTGTTGAATTTGGCCCAGCTTCTAGTTCATCCAGCTTGGTTTTCTCTTCAGTGATTTGTTGATGGCTGGATTGGACATTTGCTTCGAGGGCAGCACGTTCTAGCCGATCTGAGATTCTTTGTCTTGCCCTCTCTAACTTGAAGCGATGTTGCTCAAGGAACACTGCAGGAGAGATCATTTCTATAAGTTCATCAGGGATTTGATTTTGGATTTCTTCAAACCTTGCCCTGATCGGCCCACAGTTTACAATTAGCGCATCAAGTGAAGCATTTAGCCGATCAGCTATGTCAGCTAAGTTCCTTCTTAAGTCTTCAGGAATTGGGGAGATGGCTTTGCTAGTTGTTTCTTCTTCTTCATCCAGGAATTGATTTATATCAAAGGAGAACATATCGGCTAGTAACTGAAAAGGGAAAAAGTTGATAAGTAATAAATTTGAGTATGAGCCGATAGATGTAAATATGGAGAGTGCTTACAGGTATCTGGGGAGCTGGTATTGTGGTAGTAATCTCGTCATCTTGTCGGCTAGCTGTAGTCGATTGAGTACGCTCACTGGATGCTTGTTGAGGTAGTGTTACCTGCGGAGGCTATAAAGATAATAAATAGTTAGTATTGGTTAAGGATGAAGTTAAAGTTGGGGTGAGTTAAAATTACCGGTACTGGTGGTGAGATTGGTTTCTTCCTTGTAGCAACTTGTTTTTTCTTGGGCTGCAAAGATGGATGAGTTGAGAAAATTTGAAACATGGAAATAAATGATGATAAGTCGGAATATCTTACTTGTCCTTTTTGAGGAGGTTTTGGAGGGCTTGGAGTTTTTGCAGTTTGAGATTGTACTGCAGGAGGTGTATCAGCTTGGGGTGTAGCAATTTCGGCTGTATCACTGATTTGGGCAGCAGCCTCATTGATTGCCTCGTCCATCTCAATATCCTTAAGGATGTCATCTATCTTTTGGGCTTGGACAGTTTCTGTTGGCAGTACGCCATGAGGCCTTTCGACCAAGCTGCCGAAACCAACCAAGCAACAAGGATCCGGTCTCCCAGCACCAAGGCTTGTGGGGCGAAGCCCAACAGCGAAAGCACGGCGGCGAAGCCCGATGGCAAGGAGCCACATGGGGCTCCGCCGGCCTGGGCAAGGCCCACATGGCGAAGGCATGCGCCGAAAGAGGATGGCTTCGCCGGGGCGGACCTGGCCCACATGGCGAAGGCATGCGCCGAAGGAGGATGGCTTCGCCGGGGCGGACCTGGTTCGAGAAAGGCCAGCAGGCTGGCCCGATCGCCCCGGGCCATGGGCCGACGAACCGGAAGCCGCCAGGCGGCCCATCAAGGGCCCATGTGCCTGGATTACACTAAATACCTATGTAAGGGCCCCTTTATGAGGGTGACCATGTAAATTCCCCTGTAATAGCCCTAAACCCTAATAGGGGGATCTGTAAGGGGGTTATAAATAGTCACCTAGGGCCATGTAAAAGGGGGATTTTTTGGATATACAAAATTCATTACACTTCACTTTCCCAACATTTGTTGAGTATCTACGTCCTTCGACGTATGTGGTTGTCGTTTCGACAACAGCTGGCGCCGACCGTGGGGAACTCTGAGCGAAACCACTGAGAGCGAATGCCACCGAAAAAGGTCTCAAAAGAGAGGGGTGCGAACCCAAAGGAAGGCACGGCCGAAGGAGGGACGGCCGCCGGCGAAGGCATGGAGGCTCCGGCGGCTACCGAGGCAGCGGCCGCGCCGAAGGTTTCGGCGCCCACGCTACAACCACCGCCCTCGGCCTCGGCCACCCCGGCGGAGCATGTGCTGGAGATCCCTTCGTCAACGCAGCCGGCTTCGACAGCAATCGCCGCTGCGCAGGTCGATCCAGGCCTTGACGCACAGGCCGAAGCAAACATGGAGGCCATGCGGCAAAACATGGCACGACTCCAGGACATGCTCCGACAAATGCAGGAGCAGCAACAGGCATACGAAGCGGTGCGGCAGGCCAAGATCGCTCCGGCTCCCATCCTCCAGCAGGCGCCAGTTCGGCCCCCCGCGGTCCAAGCACACCCTTCGCCCGGTCAAGTGTCGCAAGCAATGGTGGAGGGGGCCTCGGCGCTGCAGGCACAACTTCAGGCTTTCCTTCAGCAGCTCAACCAACCTCACATCTCAAGCACAACCCCTTCGGCTCAGCCGGAAGGGGGCTCCGGCCAGGGCGCGCTAGGGTGGCTGCCGACGAACCCACCTGGGCCAGGGGCTCCGCCCTGGAATCGGGGGCAACAGTTCAACGTCTACAACACCACCCAAGCGCCACCGTTCGGAAGCGGGCCGCCGAACGTCGCAGCCCAGCCGCTCCCCCAGGCCATCACCTCGCCCTTCGCCACACCGTATCCACAGTCGAGCGGACCCTCGCTGCAGGGCACAGGGGGCAAGGCCGGGGGCGAAAAGGGGCTACCACTGAGTGGGGGGATCAAAAATCGTCCAATCCCACCTTAGTTCAAATTCCCACCCGTTCCGCGGTACTCGGGCGAAACAGACCCAAAAGAGTTCCTCTCAATCTACGAGTCCGCGATCGAAGCTGCTCACGGCGATGAAAACACCAAGGCGAAGGTAATCCATCTCGCCCTTGACGACATCGCCCGTTCTTGGTATTTCAATCTGCCATCCAATAGCATCTACTCATGGGAGCAATTGCGTGATGTTTTCATCCTCAACTTCCGAGGCACCTACGAGGAGCCGAAAACGCAGCAGCATTTGCTTGGCATTCGCCAGAGGCCGGGCGAATCAATACGGGAGTACATGCGTCGGTTCTCGCAGGCACGATGCCAGGTTCAAGACATAACGGAGACATCTATCATCAACGCCGCTTCGGTAGGGTTGCTCGAGGGCGAACTCACAAGAAAGATCGCAAACAAGGAGCCGCAAACCCTCGAACACCTGCTTCGCATCATTGATGGGTACGCAAGAGGCGAAGAGGACTCCAAGCGAAGACAGGCGATCCAAGCCGAGTACGACAAAGCCTCCATCGCTGCGGCCCAAGCTCAAATGCAAGCGCAAGTCGTCGAACCGGCTCCCCCCGTGGCTCGCCAGCCCCAGCCGGCGAACCCGGGGCAGCCGCCCAGGCAAGGCCAAGCTCCCATGACCTGGAGGAAGTTCAGGACCGACCGAACAGGCAAGGCGATCATGGCTGTCGAAGAAGTACAGGCGCTCCGCAAGGAGTTCGACGCCCAACAGGGCGGCAGCCATCAGCAGCCCATTCGAAAAAAAGTCAGAAAAGATCTCTATTGTGCCTATCATGGGTGGTCTTCACACACCACCGAGCAGTGTCGAAACATCCGCCAGCGAAACAACTCCCACGAACCAAGGCCACATCAGGGTGCCTCCGTCGAAGCACCTCGCGAAGCGGTCCAGGAACAGTCGCTTCCAGCCGAACAGCACCAAGACGCGCAGCGCCGAATTATTCAAGTAATCACAAGGGCCGATCCACCAGTCCCGCTGTCGAAGCGGCAGAAGAAGTCGCAGCTGCGAACGGTGCATAGCATCACCGCCATAGGCGAAGAGGTCCCGAAGTACTTAACCCAGCAAATTTCTTTCGGGCCGGAAGATGCTGACGGAGTGTTGTTCCCGCACCAAGACCCGTTAGTGATTTCGGCTGAAGTGGCCGGCTTCGAGGTCCGGCGCATTCTGGTTGATGGAGGTAGCTCGGCTGATGTCATCTTCGCTGAGGCATACGCCAGGATGGGGTTACCAATCTCGGCCCTCACTCAGGCGCCGGCCTCACTCCGCGGTTTCGGCGGTGAGGCGGTACAGGTCCTCGGCCAAGCACGGTTGAAGGTTGTCTTCGGCACGGGCGGAAACCGACGTGAAGAGCAGATATTGTTCGACGTCGTCGACATCCCGTACGGCTACAACGCCATCTTCGGCCGTGCAACCTTGAACAAGTTTGAAGCCGTCTCCCACCACAACTACCTCAAGCTCAAGATGCCGGGTCCGGCAGGGGTGATTGTTGTCAAGGGGTTTCAGCCTTCGGCCGCGCCGAAGGGCGACCTGGCTGTCATCAGCAGGGCGGTGCACAACGTGGAGACCGAACCACATGCTAACCGGGCGCCGAAGCCAGCCCCTCACGGCAAGGTAATCAAGGTGCAGGTGAGCGAGGCAGAACCGTCGAAGCTCGTCCAGCTGGGAGGCGATCTAGGCGAAGGAGAAGCCGCAAAAATCCTGGAAGTGCTTAGGAGAAACATCGACATCTTCACCTGGAACCCCAGCGAAGTGGGAGGCGTTTCGCCAGAGCTCATCACGCATCACCTGGCCATCAAGCCAGATGCCAAGCCAAGGAAGCATAAGCTGCGCAAGATGTCCGCTGATCGCCAAGAAGTAGCGAAGGCCGAAGTGCAAAAGCTTCTCGGGGCCGGGGTGATCAGGGAAATTGATCACCCGGAGTGGCTGGCGAACCCGGTCCTGGTAAAGAAGTCGAATGGCAAGTGGCGCATGTGCATCGACTTCACAGACCTCAACAAGGTTTGTCCGAAGGACGACTTCCTATTGCCGCGGATCGATCAGCTTGTCGATTCGACGGCCGGCTGCGAACTCATGAGCTTCTTGGACGCCTACTCCGGCTATCACCAGATCCACATGCACCCAGAAGACATCGCCAAGACTGCCTTCATCACGCTGTTCGGCACTTTCTGCCACCTCAGGATGCCTTTCAGCCTGAGGAACGCCGGAGCAACATTCGCCAGACTGGTGTACAAGGTGCTTCACAAGCAACTGGGGCGAAACGTGGAGGCGTACGTCGATGACATTGTCGTGAAAAGCCGTAAGGCCTCCGACCATGTGTCAGATTTGCAAGAGACCTTCGACAACTTGCGGGCCGCGGGTATGAAGCTAAACCCCGAAAAGTGTGTTTTCGGGGTCCGCGCAGGCAAGTTGTTGGGTTTCCTTGTTTCCGAAAGGGGTATCGAGGCGAACCCCGAGAAAATCGACGCCATTCAGCAAATGAGGCCACCGTCGAGCGTACGCGAAGTACAGAAGCTCGCGGGCCGAATTGCGGCACTCAGTCGTTTTCTCTCAAAAGCAGCCGAAAGGGGCCTACCGTTTTTCAAGACCCTCTGGGGCGCAAGCAAGTTTAACTGGACTCCCGAATGCCAGGCCGCATTCGAAGAGCTAAAGCTGTATTTGCAAAGCCCACCCGCCCTGGTCAGCCCAACACCAGGAAGCGAAATGTTGTTATATCTAACGGCTTCGCCAATGGCGGTCAGCGCAGTCCTAGTCCAAGAGACAGAATCAGGGCAGAAACCGGTGTACTTCGTCTCCGAAGCTTTACAGGGGGCGAAAACGCGGTACATTGAAATGGAAAAGCTCGCTTACGCCCTGGTGATGGCTTCGCGCAAGCTCAAGCACTACTTCCAAGCCCACAAAATCACAGTGCCTTCGCAGTACCCCCTGGGCGAAGTACTACGGGGTAAAGAAATCTCGGGCAGACTCAGCAAGTGGGCGGTAGAGCTATCCCCCTTCGACCTGCACTTCGTGGCGCGCACCGCCATCAAATCACAAGTCCTCGCTGATTTTGTGGTCGAATGGACTCCAGCGGTCGCCCCTGAACCCCAACCAGTCGAACAGCCTTGGACAATGTATTCCGATGGCTCGTGGTCACATCGGGGGGCGGGCGCCGCGGCCATACTCATTTCGCCAGGGGGCGTGCCGATCCGGTATGCCGCAAGGCTGCAATTCGACACAACCAACAACACGGCGGAATACGAGGCGGTGCTGCTAGGCCTAAGGAAGGCAAAGACAATGGGGGTTCGGCGCTTACTCATCCGAACTGACTCCAAACTGGTGGCTTGCCATGTTGATAAGTCTTTTGAAGCAAAAGATGAAGGGATGAAGCGATACTTGGAGGCCGTTCGGTCAATGGAAAAGTGCTTCGCCGGCATAACGGTCGAACACCTGCCCAGAGGGCAGAATGAGGAGGCTGACGCCCTGGCGAAATCTGCCGCTTGCGGAGGACCGCATTCGCCAGGCATCTTCTTCGATATCCTGTATGCACCAGGTGTGCCCAAAGGAATCGAAGATGTCATGGCCATAAACCAGACTGCCACGAGCAAAGACCCGGAGGACTGGCGAACACCGTTCGTGAAGTACCTAAAGGACGGCTGGCTTCCGGATGACGAAGCAGAGGCGAAACGCCTGCAAATCAGGGCCAGGCGGTACAAACTGGTTGCAGGATAATTGTACCGCTCTGGAGTGCTCCAACCTCTACTTCGCTGCGTTTCCTTCGCCGAGGGCGAAGAGATGGTGAAGGAAATTCATCAGGGGCTTTGTGGGGCGCACCAAGCTGCCAGAACTGTCGCCTCCAAGGTGTTTCGACAAGGGGTATATTGGCCAACCGTGCTGAAAGTTTGCGTGGCACACGCCAAAAGGTGCGAAGGCTGCCAACGGCATGGCCGAAGCCAAACCGTCCCACAGTATGAGTTGCAGCCGATCGCTCCGGTATGGCCCTTCGCCAGGTGGGGGCTGGACATTATTGGCCCATTCCCAACAGCGCGAAATGGTTACAAGTTTGCGATTGTGGCCATCGAGTACTTTTCTCGCTGGATCGAGGCTGAACCACTCAGCACAATCACTTCGGCGGCAGTGCAGAAATTTGTGTGGAAAAACATTGTTTGCCGTTTTGGAGTTCCAAGGGAATTCATTACAGACAATGGCAAACAATTCGATTCTGACAAGTTCAGAGAAATGTGCGAAGGGCTAAGCCTGGAAATTAAGTTTGCATCGGTCGCGCACCCGCAGTTGAACGGGGCGGCCGAACGCGCAAATGGCAAAATCTTGGAGGCGCTTAACAAAAGGCTCGAGGGGGCGGCGAAGGGCAAATGGCCAGACGAAATGTTGTCCGTCCTTTGGGCTCTTCGAACAACTCCCACGAGGCCAACCAAGTGCAGCCCATTCATGCTTCTTTACGGAGACGAAGCAATGACCCCAACAGAGCTAGGGGCTAACTCACCAAGGGTGATGTTCTCGGGGAGCGAAGATGGGCGCGAAGTGTCGCTCGAACTCCTTGAGGGGGTGCGAGTCGAAGCACTGGAACACATGCGCAAATACGCCACAAGCACTTCGGCAACCTACAACAAGAAGGTTCGCCCTACAGAGCTCCTACCGGGTCACCTCGTTCTAAGGAGAAAGGCGAACCCAGTAGCGGTTGGGAAGCTCGAGTCAAAATGGGAGGGGCCGTATCTCATCAAGCACAAGTCAAGGACGGGCTCTTTCCGCCTAGCGACACTGGAGGGCGAAGAGTTCGATCACTCGTGGAACGCCGCTTTGCTCAAGCGTTTTTATGTTTAGAGGGTGGCACCCTGTTCGCCAACGTGTAAAAATGTACATTGCCATGTAGCTTTTCGGCACCCGCCATTTTGTAAGCCGTTCGGCACAAAAATACCAAAAAAAAGGGAGAAAATGGAAAAAGGAAAAAAACTGGATGTAGGGCTGTTATCCACTCTGGAGGCCCGAACCAGTATAAAATTTCTGTGTCTCTCGCCTTTTTTACTTATGTGCATGATAATTCGTGGAAAAAACCCCAAGGCAAACGCCTGATCAGCGAAAAAGCCAGGGGGCGAAACGAATCGGTCGAAGCATCGCCCGAACGTTGAAACCGCGACAGCTTGTTTCGGGAGAGAGAAAAAAAAAGGGGGCCCGAGCACCGTTATGATCGATCCACGCAAAATCAAGCGATCGACAACAGAAGACGAAAGCTGAAAAGTCAGTGTGCCTATTTCGCCAATACACGCAAAGGGGCCGATACGTCACGACCCAACAAAAGCACGAAATGTGACAATGCAGAAAATGGCGAAAAGGAAACGAAAGCACATCTTTATTAAACATTGAAAATACACTCAATAGCATACATTGTGTAATGCGATACAAGCGAAACGACCTAAGCGTTCGCTTACAAGAAAATTACATCTTCGCCCCCAAGGCAACTACTAAAGGAGTGATCCGGCGAACATGGTTCGTCATCACTACTAACATTGTACACTACCCTAAGAGGAGAGGGGCGCGAAGCTACAATAAGGGCGTAGCGCCGCTGGGCGATCGCCTCCTGCCGATCGGTCCGCCGATGGTTTCGCCAGAAACGGGTCATGCCCTCCAGGCGTGCCACATGGACACGATCGTAGTCCTCCAGTGTTCGCCCAGGATGGGATCGCATCCAGTTAGCGACGCTTACAACCCTGTAGTTGTTCCCATTGATTGTCATTTCGCGGTAGATAGGCCGAAGCCGGTATCGAGCCTTCGGCAAATTCTTCACCGCAATGAACTTCTCGTTTTTGCTTAGCCAATCCCCAAGGGGAGGCCGAACGCAAAGCTTTCGGCACCAACCCTACAAAAAGGGAGTGTCACGAAGGCGAGCGGAATAAGAGAAAAAGCGAACGCGAAAGAACTAGGCAAGACAATCGCAAAAACATCTCAAACGGTTCGCGCATCGCACAACAATGATACAAATGGCGAAAGGAGTCATATATTTCCACTAGTTCAAGGCCTCAGCCGTATTTACATAGTTCGCCCCTAAAAATAGCGAAGAACAAAAGAAAAAGTTCACAAAAATAGACGGGCGGAGGGCCTCACACCTCGGGGTGGTCTTCGGCTCCTCTTTCGCCCCTCGTTGCCGGCTCCTCGTCCTGGTTCGCCGCCTCTGACTTCGCCAGCTGCTCAAGAAGGCGGGTCTTAGTTGCGGAACGGCCCTCCTTCAGCCAAAACTGCCTCCGCCAGGCACGAAGGGCGGGCGTCACGTCTTGGGAGCTAACCTCCCAATCCCCTTTCGCCAGCTCGGGGAATCGGGCGACGTGTTCGCACCCGTTCTGCTGAAGCAACCCCAAGGCGAAGGCGGCCGACACGCGTGCACAGCAATCGCCATATGCGGTGGCGCAGTCAGAGACAGCGCAGCCGGCCTCCTGGCTCCAATCACAGAAGTCCAGCGCGGAAGCGTCTTCGCCCGGAAAGCTACTCGCCTTCACCCCCATATCCGTAAGGGCAAGGCGAAGGGTGCAGCAGGACGCTTTCGCCGCTTCGGTCGCCCGGGCCGCCTCTTGAGCAAGGCGCTTGTTTTTCTCTTCCGCCTTGCGCGCCCTCTGGCGAAGGGCTTCCATCTGGGGCTCCGCCGTGTCATAGTAGATGGTCAACATGGCGGTATGCTCCCGCTCCTTCGCTAGCTCGGCCGAAAGACGATTGATCTCAGCCTTCGCCTCGCTGCCTTTGTCGAGCTCGACTTGAAGGCGCCTGTTCTCTGCTTTCGCCTCTCGGAGGGATCGGGCAAGCCCCTCCATTTCAAGGCCTTTTCGGCCAAGTTCGTCGTCCTTCGCCCGGAGCCGGGTTTTTAGGCCGTCCAGGCGAGCCCGCATTGTCCGCTCAGTGGAACAATGGGCCGCCAAAAGTTGGCGAAGAAAAGGAAAAAAAGGGGGGACACAATGTAAGCCAAGTGTAGAAAGCGGAGGTCGAAAAAACAAAAGAAATTTGGAGGATACCGAAACTTACCCGTACGGCCAAACTCTTCACGGCGGAGCACCCCTCACCGAACTCAATGAGTTCGGCGAAGAGGCTGGGACCGCTAGCTGGCGAAACAATGTTGCTCACCCCCTCTACGAAGGGGATGAGCTCAGCTCGAGTCTCGAAGTCGCCGGGGACGAAGCGGGCCGACCCCTGAGAAAACTCGGAGCCAGACCCCTCAGCGACTTTCTTGCCCTTATCCGGGCCGAGCGGGGAAAGCGGCCGGCGTACGGGGCTGCCGAAGACGCGAGTGGCCACCTTCACCAACCGTTCAGCCGACGGCGACGCACCAGCCCCATTGGTCGCCCCCAGGGACGTCGAAGGTCCCTGACTTCGCCCCGCGGGCGAGGTAGGGGTCCCGTCAGACTCCTCATCGCTGAAGGCGTTGGCGATGGCGATGACACCCTTCTTCCGGGGGGCTGCTTTTGTCACGCCGCCTCCCACCGCCTCGGTCGCGGCAATAGAGACTAGGGCCTTGGCGCCCTCCACGTCTTTTCGCCGTAGAGGCGAAGAGGCGGACTCCGCCCCGGTGTCGGCATGTTCTGGGCTGGGAGTTGGCGTATAACCGCGCGTCCCGGAGCGGCTATCGCCCGCCTCGTCAGTAGCCTCTTCGGCCACGGCGTCGGCCCGTCCCGCTTCCTCCCCTTTGGCATCCTCGTCTTCGACATCATCCTCTGAGGAGACGGGAGCCTTCTGTTTGCGGGGGGCAAATCTAACCTGCCCCCGTGGGCGCTTCCGAGAAGGGCCGGCTTCGCCATCCGCCTTGGGTGGTTTCGCCCTCGGAGGAAGCTCGCCGACATGGACGCGGTTCGCCCGGCCAGCCGCTTGCCGGGTCAGCAGCTGACTATACTCGGTCAACGAGATATCGCAAACAAGCCGTCTGGCTTCGGCGTCGGCTTGGGCCAGCATCAACACTAAAAAAAAAAGGCAAGACACAAAGTTAGGAGACGAAGCGAAAGGAGGGTAAAAAGGGCGAAACGTAAAAAAAAAAGGGGGCGAAGAGGAGGGAAAAAGAGAACTCACCATTCGTCCCTGGGGGCAAAACAAGTCTGGGCAGGCCGTCGACCACTTCGCCTTGATCGACTTCGACCTGCCATGCCTGCGAAAGCGGATGAACCCGCAGCATGCAGAACTCTTCTACTAAATCCCGGCAACTTAGCCGGGAACACACCCTGCGAAGCAGGGCGAAGCGGGACTCTAGGGTGCCGGTAACAGTAACCCTAGGTCTTCGCGCTGGCGAAATTGCGCGCCGCCGCCAACACAGCGCCCTCGCCGCTTCGGAGTCCGACTCGAAGGGGATGGAGTGGTAGAACCACTTCGCCATCCAGTGGCGGTCCCATTTCGACATGGCGGCATTGACCGGCCACAAGTCGGCACGTTCGGGGCGAACGTTGAAGTTCACACTCCCGAACGCTGTCTTCCGGGTCCCAGCGGGCGTGATCACCGTCTTCGTGTTGACGGCGGCGGAGAAGATGGCGCCGAAAAGATCGGCGCTGGGCTCGAACCCCGCGGTCCGGCACGCCCAGTCGAAAATCGAGATCCGCACCAGGGCCGAAGGGCTTAACTGGGGCAGTTCGACTTGGAAGAGGCGAAGGATCTCCGGCAACAGGATGTTACACGGAAATCGGAGGCCGGCCTCAAAGAAAACGGCAAACATCACCGTCTGGTGTTCGCCAGGTTGAGGCACTTCGGCTTCTCCGGGGGCGAACGCCTGCCCCTCCGCCACCATGCCCGCGTCAACCATCCTGGCCAACTCGTCATCGTCGACGAGCGAAGCGCCCAAGAAGGCGGAGGTGTCGTCATCGATCCGGCTGGGATCGGGACCGGTCGCGATAATGGGGTTCGGCTTGCGGGGAGCCATGGGCGAAATAGGTTGTTCGAAAGGAAGCCGAGAACGAGTGGAGAGGGAAGTGACTGCGGTGAAAATGACAAGGGTGGCGACGGTGAAAGCGGGGGGTGAGAATATATATCTCACCAAACGACGCTTTGCCTCCCCAGCCAATCAGGGGTGGCCACGTGTCACGGGGTAGGCGAAACGGTAAAATCCTATGGATCAGGCCGTGCAGTAACGGGCTCCCAAAAAGAAAGCCCACTACTGTTCGCCGCGGCCCAACAGCCCATCACTGGCTCGCTAAGGCCCAACAAAGTGACATGGGGCACCCCACTGTTCATAAAAAGCGAAGGCCCAACACTGCTCACACTAGGACCGTTGAAAAAAAATCAAGTCAAAATCAAATCCCCACAACTGCTCGAGAAGGGCGAAGACCACACACTATAATCCTTTTTCGCATGTCGCAAACTTCTTGCAGGATCCAGAAAGATGGGTTTCGGCAGGAGCATCGGTCGAAAGGGGGCGCCTCATACCATACTACATGGTTTGCACGGTCTCGACCGAAGCTCCTATCTCACCCTTGCCCGTGAGGGGCTTGTTGGCAGTACGCCATGAGGCCCTTCGACCAAGCTGCCGAAACCAACCAAGCAACAAGGATCCGGTCTCCCAGCACCAAGGCTTGTGGGGCGAAGCCCAACAGCGAAAGCACGACGGCGAAGCCCGATGGCGAAGCCCGATGGCAAGGAGCCACATGGGGCTCCGCCGGCCTGGGCAAGGCCCACATGGCGAAGGCATGCGCCGAAGGAGGATGGCTTCGCCGGGGCGGACCTGGCCCACATGGCGAAGGCATGCACCGAAGGAGGATGGCTTCGCCGGGGCGGACCTGGTCCGAGAAAGGCCAGCAGGCTGGCCCGATCGCCCCGGGCCATGGGCCGACGAACCGGAAGCCGCCAGGCGGCCCATCAAGGGCCCATGTGCCTGGATTACACTAAATACCCATGTAAGGGCCCCTTTATGAGGGTGACCATGTGAATTCCCCTGTAATAGCCCTAAACCCTAATAGGGGGATCTGTAAGGGGGTTATAAATAGTCACCTAGGGCCATGTAAAAGGGGGATTTTTTGGATATACAAAATTCATTACACTTCACCTTCCCAACATTTGTTGAGTATCCACGTCCTTCGACGTATGTGGTTGTCGTTTCGACAACAGTTTCTGTATCGGCTGTTTTCTTCTACCTTTTGGTTGGTTTCTTCAGGGGTGGTGGCTTTACCGCAGCCTGTTTTGTTCTTCTTCTTTTGTCTCCAGTTTGCATCGGCTCTCTGAGTTGGCCTTGAAGTAAGGTGGCAGTTTTTGGGGCGTTGAAGCCGATGACAGACGGGGCTAGTCCACAGTTATTGGGAAGTTTGGCCACAACATACTCTATGTGCTTGCCACTTCGGCTAACTGAGGGGGAGGAGAGTCTGTTGTCTGCAAGGAAAATTGTTAAATTATGAGTGTTAAGCAGATTGATAGTAATGAAATACAAGAGCTCGAGAGGAGAAATTTACCTGAGGAACCAAGTTTGGTACAATTCGAGTGAGATATGAGTCAACTGGCAGATGGAATATGTGACTTTTTATTTCTGACCACCATCTGTCGAATTGGATGCTCCTCATCAAGATGATGTTGAATCTGTCGATGCTGCCGAGAGAGGGACCAAGGATGTTGAGCAGTTTATCCATCATCAGAGCTGATACAATATCACCTCTGGTCTGAATCTTGTCGGCATAGTACAAGCCGATGGGTAGTGTGCCCATGCCAAGTTGTCTTGCTGCCGATGCTGGATGGTAAAATTCATAAGAAGATTGAACATTTCTGCCTTGAGATATGCCAACTGAGAGTATGCATGGAGAGATTGCAGCAGTCAAGATTTCTCTGGGTTTTTCAAATCTCTCATCATTAATTTCATTCAGCCTAAAGTCAGTTGGCAGTTCAAAGCTTTGGTAGGAGTCATAGGCAAACCAGATTCGGCTGTCCCTAGGGAATCCATCATAAAAGTTGCCGAACCAGTTATGAAAATGCTCAGCCGATGGTCCATGTCCAGCATAACTGGTAGCTGCCTCTCCAAATGACATGCATCGGCGCATTTGATCTGATTCCTCATCATTTTTAGAATCGGCTGTGGAGGGGAATTCTGCTTCTAAAAGTGATGGCCTTTTTGCAACCTTCAAAGTATGCAGGGTTAACCAAAGTTGGATGAACCACCATGGGCCGCCAGTATTGACGTTGGAGTCCATTATCAGTTTGGCCGATGATTGGCTTAGCATTTGATATGCTACTCCTAGCAAGTATTTTCCTAAGGGGAATTCTCTTTTCAAGACTAGAGCTTCGGCTAGGTGTTGCCAATTAGCTGTTGGGCCGCAGGTGGATCCACAAAATAAAAATTTGTCTAGCCACATCATCAAGAAAGCGGAGTGCTCCCTAGCCGATACAGGTCCTGTTCCCATATTGTCAGCGATAAAACCAGACCAGCCACCAATATTTTTGGTTTTGAACTTATAAGTGCATTTGATCTTCATACTGATGGGATTGGCCGATGTGGTTATATCTAGGCCAGTGATCATGATTATGTCCAGCAAGGTGGGAGTCATCGGCCCTTGGTTGAACATGAAGCAGTTGAAAGTGTCTGACCAAAAATATGCAGCCGAAGATAGCATCGACTCATCTTTTTTCATGCCAGCTATAGACAGGGACAGACATTGGGCTATCCCTATTTCGTCCCAATGATCTTGCTTGCTAGCTGCGACTCTTTTATACCAATCTATCCATTTATCAACTTGAGAAGGCCAGGATCTGAAAGTTGTGGTCCAGTGGGAAAGGGATGGATTTGCCTGCCTAAAAGGGATTCTATTTGTTTCTGCGTTGATGATGTCAGTGCGATCTAAATCACCAATCGGGCCCAGAAAGAAGTGGTTGGGTTCATTGAGTTTTGGAATGGCTACTTGGTGGCTTAGATGCTACAGATTGAAGAAGAAAAGGTGGATGAAGGCAGAGTAAAAATGAAGAAATTTAAGGGAAAGATTGGAGTCGATGGGGAACTTACCTCGGCATATTCCATGGCGGTGGATTGAAGTGGATTTGATGAAGTGGCCATTGCTGTGCGAAGGTCGTCGCCGGAGGGGATTTGTTGCTCTGGTCGCCGGAGTGGAGAGAGAAGGTGTTCACCGGAGTTCACGTGAAAATTTGGTGATTTAAGCGGTGAAAGCGGAGTTAACGCTGTGAAATATCCAGAGGAGCTGTTGGTATTTAAAGAATTAGGTGCGTAACGGTCACGGGGGTAACCCTAGAATTTTGCGGTTGAGAAGAGATAATTCCGTTGCATTATAAATACTTCGGAATTGGGGGCATGTGTTGACGATGAAATTTGGTAAGCAAATCTATTTACAAGGATTGGAAACACAACATAGTCCAAAGCAGATTCGAAAATATGCAAGGATATCGGAAACAGAGTGCGCATCGGCTGGAGTTCGAATCGGCTGTGGACTGATCGGCAGAGTCAGAGTTGGATAAGGGTAGCCGATGGAGCCGATGTCGGTAATATAACTTGGTACACGTCATCAGGTTGTGTTAACGTGCTTCATATGGATTTCCATGCACGGATAAAGTCCTGAGGAGGCAACTGTATCTATTAATTAGGATATTTTATGTAATTTCCTTATAGATATTCTCGGTAAGAGTCCGCCTAGGGGCTTGTTTGCTAGTTAGATTTGTGTTAGGTTAATATGAGTCGTGTCCATGATGGACAATGTTTGTATTTTCGGGTATAAATATAATCCCGAGGTCTTGTAAATAATAACAACACACGTTCAATCAATCTCGGCGCATCGCCAAAACGTTTATTTTATACTTTCAACAAGTTTGTGCTTTCGAGTCGTGCTGTATCAGTTTGATCTTCGGCGAAAAGGTATATCTTGTCATGGCGAATTACATCATTAGGGCTAGTGCTTACATCTTTATGACACTCTAGTTCTTCGGTGTGATTCTCCGAATTATCATATATGTTATATAACTTAGGTTGACAATGCAATCTACTTGTATCGGCTAAATCCTTTCTAGGGTTTCATCGATATCGGCTAGATTACTTTGTTAATTTAGGTTATATAATATATCCACCATCCCGAAAAGACAACCATCGGCTTGATTCTTTAGATCTTATGTTTCTATTTATACTTAATGCTGCATTGGTTCAGTCCAACCTATTAAGTCGTATTTAGAATCATGATATCTAACCTGCTTCATGGTTGCTAATAAGGATAGTGTAAGGACCCCTGTTTTGCAACAGGAATCACACGTGTATTTTGTGCCATTTCCCTGGATCAAGTAGTTTGGCACACACGATACATAGTTGAATTACCAAAAGCGCATACATATGCGTCGTGTACGAATTATTACATCATAGGCCCGAAGGCATAGCCTTAGAACAAAGGACCAAACGGTCCGGAATACAGTCCAAAACAGAATATAGATAAGTAGCGGAGCGAAGGCAGCGGCTTCGTCATTGCCACAGGCAACGACCGTATATAGACCTAGTGGGCACCCTCATCTTCCACATCCTCTTCGTAGTAGGCGTATGGATCCTCCGCGATGTCTTCTTCGGCTTCTGATGAAGTTTATAATTGCAAGGGTGAGTACCAACCGTACTCAGCAAGTCACCACAACAACGATGCATTATGAAGGATTTTATTCAAGGCAAGGCATAGGCTCAGTTGCATAAAGCCGGTTTTGCAATCATTTTCACAAACCTAAGATCTAGCATAACTGGTCAAGTTTTAGTACCAGAGTTTAATTTAAACAATGGCGGTTCTGTCTGCCATCCATTGTGATCCCAAGGATGGCTTCCCGCCGTTGGTCGTCATGGTTTTCTGTGGACGCTCACCTTCCCTGCTATCAGGGAGTGGCTTCAACAGTATAAATTCATCATGCAATAACCCATCCCACACAGGTTAAGAATTTAGAGTCTAGCCAAGTGTAATGCACGTCCCGGTGCTCAATATCCGCGAGCACGGCTATTCGAATAGATTTGGTTTACTCACACTGCAGTGGATGTACACTTTACCCGCACTCCGTAACTGCCCAACACATGAGCCTCGTCCCAACACATGAGACGCGTCACGGCAAAGCCTTTCGATAACCTTGCATTGGCAGTACCCGCTCCATGAACTATCATCCTCATGCACTCTAGGCGTATCTGTTTCTAGCAGTGGGAGGAGTTCTGGTGCTCCCAGGAAGGGAAGTCTCACACACACGTAAAGTTTATAGTTTAAGTTTAGATTCTCACTCTCACACACGTGGCAGTCCTACAAATGGCGACACCGACGTAGGGCACGCATCGCGGCCCTACCTCAACGGCTGCCCCACCGTAGCGCACCTACCTCACACACAGGGGTGAACCATCTATGCAAGGATACTGCCTCTGCTCGGGTATCTAATCCGCTAGGTCTATTCCCATCCGAGAAGTGCGGTTGTACGAGGGTCGTTTCATGCTTAACTTCATGGCTCGGTCCTTAACTAACCGGGGACGGTACTAGCCCTTTCCAGATACCACCCAAATCCACCATCCGCCCCAGTCGAAAACAGTTGTTTAGTTTCATTTCTCCTTTCACAAATCATGTCATCATATCATGGCATTGTGGCGCTCATGTCTCCACATGCCGCATCTCAATTACCTTCCCAAAGGTAATTTCCCAAGCATATAGCATTTTGATAAATATGAGTATGCATGATTCTAGAGTAGCATTACTAAGCATTTGTCATAATTAACTAGGGACTCATACGTAACATGGTTACAAGGGGATATGGGGTAAACAATATTCAAGGCATGGCATAACAATAAGTAGGATGTTCATCATTGCATGCAACTTTATTTGCAAACAAAATAATTTCGCAATTTGGGATCGATATGTTCAAGGAATAGTGATGACTTACCTTGCTCGAAGTCCGGTGGTTCTTGGTCTTCGGTCGGACTCAGCTCCCTCGGGATCTATAATTACGTGCGAAAGAAATTGAATTCATTTAGAATTCAATTTAAACTCCAACAAAATTCAGTTTAAAGAAAAGATCGAGCGCGAGCGTTGAACGACGACGTGGATTCCATTTTATTTAAAAAATAATACTATGTTGATTTTTAATACCGTTGTTCTAAAATATTAGCGCTAGCCAATTTAAAATATTAATCCCATTTGATTTACGCGTCTCGAAGAAATTAGATACCGATAATAAAAGGTAGCCCCGTCCGGTGAATAGTTGGCTAAAATAATCGCGACGGGTAATTTAGCTGATAGCCTTATTATTGAGTAGGAACTAACTAAATACCGACTAAATAAATATTTAAATAGATAACGAACGGTCGCATACATACGATAACAATTTAAAAACGACCGGTAATTAATCCTCCGATTACAAATATATATGAACGACTTAGCGAAATTTAACTAATAAGATTCTACATAATCGGCTAAGTACCTTGCTAAGTATTAATCATTAAAGGATAATCTAGTTAGGTGAATATTTTAATTTGCAATTAAATGTCCGATATAGTATTCTCGCGTTTCCAAAATAATCAACGGCGACGACTATATCGACTTCCTAAACTTAGTGATTTATATTAAGCTAGCACGTGCTCATATATTCAAGATAAACAGAAGTAATTAAATTCCTAACCCCAATTTTATCTCTCTTTGTTTTCATTTTTATTTTTATTTTATTCCTATTTTTTTCTTTCACAGCTCCTTCTTCCTCCCTGCTCTCTTTCTCTGCTCTGTTTGCTTGCTCTCTTTCTGTCTCTCTCTCTGTTGCGCTCTCTCTCTCTCTTACAGCATGCCGGCAGCCAGCAGGGAATAGAGGAGAGGGGGGGAGAACTTGCCTGCGGCTGAGGGCGGATAGCAGCGGCGGCGGCCGGCGGCAGCCCAGGCGGCGACGCGGCAGAGCAGGTGGCGAAGGCGCACGGCGGCGGCGGCAGCTCCGGCGGCGGTGTGGCGCGGTGGCTCTCGGCAGTGAGGAAAGGGGAGGGGAAATAGAGGAGGGAGCGGTGTGGGGAGGAAGGGCTTCGGCCAGGGGGTTTTATAGCCGGCCGAGGGAGGGATTTGGCCGGCGCGGGGCTCGGTGACCGGCGACGGCGACAGTTGACGGCGATGCACGGCAGGCGGCGATGGGACTGCGAGCAGCGGCGCCAGCGGGGGGGGGGGGGCTCGAGGGGAGGGGGAGCGGGGCTCCAAGCGCCGCTCGGGTGGAGCTCGAGGCGCGGCAGGCTGCAGGCGCCGCGCGGTAGCAGAGCTAGGGTTAGGCCTAGCTCGCCGGGGAAGATGAACAGTACCATTTTTTTCTTTTTATTATTATTATTATATATTTTTTTGTAATTATTATTATTAGCATTGTATTATATTTGTCCAAATTTATAACTCTCTCGCATGAATGAAATAAACTCGATATTGGAATTACTCCGCCCTAAATCTTGCCCGTCACTTTATATTATCCATATTCATTACACCTATCCATATGCGTGGACAATTATAAAATTTTTATTATCTAAATAAATTCATGACATTAAGCCGAAATATGTTATTCGCTAAAATTTTATCTAGAACTTTATTTTAATTTATGCGCAGTGATTATTCCTTCTCGTCGGTTTCCGTTCTAGGGTTTGCGCCGAAATAATTTCGATAAATTCAACACCTGCAAAATAAAGATTCAAATAAACAAGTCATAAAATGTGGCATGATGCAAATTAAATTTTAATGTTTTAAACTTCGTATTTTTAGGGTTTCGATTTCGACGGTCGAATTTTCAGGGTGTTACAGATAGTATCGAGGTTTCTGCCGATCTTACCTGATATAGATGTTTTGCATTGTTTTATGCTTTGTTTAATGTTCTATATCTACCCCTTATATTAGGATCTAATCTAATATAAATATATAAAGCTTGACATCAATCTAATTGATTATAGTTTAATATATTTATTTCTAGAGAATATCCTAGCATAAGGTCGTATCGGAGCTATAGCCGGTACATAGTTAGACCTAGATATTGGCTATGACATCAATCTGCTTAATCATTATTTCATGTTATCTTTAGACTTGGGCAATTTATACTGTCTCGGTTCAGTCCGATCTATCCCAATTGCTTATCTCTAAAGTAATATTGATTTATTGATTATGTAATATTGATCTTTACAGCCGATATACTAGTTTTAGGGTTAATTCTGTCATTAACTATACTTCACAGCCGATTCATGCTTTATTGCATCGGCTAGGTCACATACGATATGAAATCGGCCCTATGGCCAATTGTCTATCGTTTACTGATATTTTTTGCATGTTTTTCTTGTTGATTGCAGGATCAAATCAACTGGCACGCCCTTGAATCTGAAACCCTAATTTTGGACCTGCACTAGAGTAAAGCAAACCTCTCAGGCCAGTGTTTGTTTTTTGCATCAACAGTTTGATAGCCGAGTGGACATACACGCTCATCTGATACAACGAGGATTCATGGAGGGCTACACATGTTGGGTCAAGCATGGAGAGCAAGAATCAGGGAGTGGTGCAGCTGTAGACAGTACTGGTGCGCAAAATCAGGAAGGTGAAGATGAGCATGACATGTTTGTACCTTCTCCACTAGGTGGTGAAATGGTTAATGTTGATCACGATTTGCTGCAAGACATATTACGTGACGTTGAGGATCCAGCCTACAACGAGAGAAATTCCATAAAGTTCAGCAGGTTGGTCAGTGACTCGCAGACGCCTCTGTATGCCGGATGCAAAGCAAAGCACACCAAATTATCAGCTACCTTGGACCTAATGAAGCTGAAGTCAAGTAGTGGATGGACAGACAAGAGTTTTACGGAGCATTTGGGAATTTTGAAGTCCTTGCTGCCTGATGGGAACACATTGCCCGAGACGACATACGAAGCAAAGCAGGTTTTGTGTCCTCTGGGGTTAGAGCTCCGTAGAATTCACGCTTGTCCAAACGACTGCATATTGTACCACAAGCACTATGCGGACCTAGATGCTTGTCCTATCTGCAAGGCCTCTCGATACAAGCGAAAGAAAAGTCCTGACGAAGGGAAAAGATCAAAGCGGGGTGGTCCCGCGATGGTTGTGTGATACCTACCAATCATTGATCGTTTCAAAAGAATATTTGCAAACCACAAGGAGGCGAAGTTAGTACGTTGGCATGCCACTGAGAGAAGGAACGACAGTATGCTAAGACACCCAGCGGATTCAATTCAATGGAGAAATATTGATTGGAAACACAGTGACTTTGCTGCCGACCCCAGAAACGTGAGGATATGTCTGTGTACAGATGGCATGAATCCTTTCGGAGACTTGAGTAGTACTCACAGCACCTGGCCAGTTCTTATTTCAAACTTTAACCTACTGCCATGGTTGTGCTTTAAAAGGAAATATATTATGCTGTGCTTGCTAATCCAAGGCCCGAAACAACCGGGCAATGATATCGACGTGTTCTTGGAGCCTGTTATGGATGATCTTGAGATGCTATGGAAAGAAGGTGTGGAAACTTGGGATGCGTATGGTCAGGAGAATTTCAAGCTACGAGTTCTACTGTTCTGCACCATTAATGACTATCCCGCCCTCGGTAATCTTTCTGGCCAAACCGTGAAAGGAAAGAAGGCTTGCTCCGACTGCATGGAACATACACGCAGCCGATGGTTGAAGAAATCACGAAAGATGGTTTATATGGGTCATAGGAGGTGGCTCCCGCTACGTCACGCGTTTCGAAGGAAGAAGAATATTTTCAACGGTAAGAGAGAACTTCAGCAGCCTCCCAAGGATTTGTCCGGGGATGAGGTGTACAACTTGGTGAAAGATATAACCAACGAGTTTGGGAAGAAAAGAAAACGTAGTCAGGCAAAGGACAAGGGTATGTGGAAGAAGAAGTCCATATTTTGGCGATTACCTTACTGGAAAGATCTTGAGGTTCGTCATTGCATTGATCTCATGCATGTAGAAAAGAATGTGTGTGAGAGTTTGGTTGGCCTGCTGCTGAATATTCCCGGCAAAACAAAGGACGGGTTGAACGCGCGCCTTGATCTACAGGAAATGAACATTCGCAGTGAACTCCAGCTCGTAATAGATGCAGAGACAGGTAGAGTGTACCTCCCTCCAGCTTGCCACACACTGTCGAAGAATTAGAAGATTGCAATGTTGTCTTGCCTGAAAGATATCAAAGTTCCATCGAGCTATTCAGCGAGGATTAGTAAGTACGTCAAATCGGAAGACCTAAAGCTGGTTGGAATGAAGTCTCACGATTGCCACGTGCTAATCACACAAATCTTGCCAGTTGCTATCAGAGGCATTCTTCCCCCCAAGGTCCGTCATACGATCCAACGTCTGTGCGCCTTTTTCAATGCAATCGGTCAGAAAGTTATAGATCCCGAAGATCTAGATGGGTTGCAGACCGATATTGTCAATACCCTCTGCCACATGGAGATGTTTTTTCCACTGTCTTTCTTTGATATCATGGTTCATCTCCCTGTTCATCTTGTGAAGCAAACAAAACTATGTGGCCCAGCTTTTCTAAGAGAAATGTACCCGTTCGAGAGGTACATGGGAGTTCTGAAGGCATACGTTCGGAACAGAGCAAAACCGGAGGGGAGCATCATTGAAGGATATACGACGGAGGAGGTCATTGAGTTCTGCGTGGATTATATGTCTGAGGCCGAACCTATAGGAGTTCCAGCGTCTCGTCACGAAGGAAGGTTGTCAGGTGCTGGCACAATAGGGAGGAAAAGAATTAGGCCCGATCAAGCTTCCTACGCGCAGGCTCATTTTGCTGTGCTCCAACATATGGCAGAAGTTGGCCCATACTTTGAGGATCACTTAGCCAAAATCCGACAGGAGAACCTGGGTCGATCTGAGACGTGGATTAACAGGGAACATAACTCTCGGTTCAACGCTTGGTTCAAGAATCGTGTCACAATGTCAACGGATATCCCAAATGAAACAATACAGTTGTTGGGGATGGGACCGTGTTGGGCCATAGACACATGGCAAGGATACGATATTAATGGATACACATTTTACACCGTCCAGCAAGATGACAAAAGCACAGTGCAAAATAGCGGAGTCCGTATAGATGCCTTCCAGGATCAAGTAGGGTCGAACACATACTACGGTCGTATTGAGCAGATCTGGGAGCTGAACTACGTGAAGTTCAAGGTTCCTTTGTTTCGATGCCGTTGGGTGAATATACGCACTGGTGTTAAAGTCGATAAGGAAGGTTTCACTTTAGTAGGTCTATCCAAGGTTGGATACGCCGACGAACCATTCGTACTTGCGAAACAGGTCGAGCAGATTTTCTACATTAAAGACCCCGCAAACAAGAAGATGCACATCGTGAGGGATGGCAAGCGCCGAATTGTTGGTGTTGACAACGTCGTCGACGAAGAAGAGTACAACCAGAATTTTCATGTACGGCCTTAAATCGACCTTGACGATGATGAACAGGAGCCTGTGGCGTATACTCGCTCAGATCATACGGAAGAAATAACCTTGTGATTTTAGCTGTGCTTAATTGTTATGTTGGTTTTGGATACTAGTGAAGTAAGATGGAAAGGAAGTATTTTTTAGTAGTAATAACTTGGTGCAACTTGTAATATAATTTTATGATGAATTTAGTTCATTTAGTGATTTATTGTACTTCACAAAATTGTTTGGTATAGTAAGTTAATCAATGTGATTTTAGTAAAATGAGCACATGTTCATTGTGAAGTATTGTATTATTTATTATCAGTTCAGGTCAAGGATGAACAGAAGTCAAATGTCATCTGTATCAGGCCCTAGTACAGGCCCGATACAGATGACAACATCTCTATCGGGCCCAAACTAGAGCCCATCACAGATGTTGTCATCCGTGACGGGCGCTGGCTTACAGCCCGATAGAGATGACAACATCTCTATCGGGCATTAGAATGTAGCCCGTCACGGATGTTGTCATCCGTGACGGGCTCTGGTTAACATCCCGATAGAGATGATGTCATCTCCATCGGGCGTTGAGTTAGAGCCCGTCACGGATGACAACATCCGTGACGGGCTTTTTTTCACGCCCGATTGAGATGTTCACTACCTGTACAACCATAAAATAACCGCGCTGGATCTAGATCTGGATTCGAAATTTTTCTAAGTCACAGAACCCTAGCAACCGCCGCCGACAACCACGACGCTGACGCCGACGCCGCCAACCTCGTCGCCAAGCCGCCGCAGGCCGCCACTTCTCCAAGCCGCCGTCGGCCGCCTCTCCTCCCCAAGCCGCCGGTGAGTGTTTTTAGTGTTTTTTGGAGTAATTACTTAGGTTATTTTAGTGATGTTACTGTTAGTACCGATATTGTAGTGTTAGGTTTAGTGAAAATTAGATTTAGTTAAAAATTAGGTTTAGTACACTTTAGGTTTAGACAAAATTAGGTTTAGTGAATTTTAGGTTTAATTATTTTTAGGTTTAGTGATTTCATTGATTTTAGTTTTAGTTAGGTTATTTTAGTTAGGTTTTTTTAGTATATTTTAGTGATGTGTTGACGAATGGATGATATTTTAGTGAACTTTAATGATTTTAGTGAATTTAGTGAAATGTAGGTTATTTTACGGATTTTAGGGTTACTTAGGTTTTTTTAGTTAAGTTTAGTAAATTTTATGAAATATACGTTATTTTATTGATTCAATTTTAGTGAACTTTTGTGAATTTAGTCCAATGTAGGATATTTTAGTGATTTTGTAATTACTTAGGTTATTTTAGTGATTTTAGTGGTTTAGGTTTAGTGATTTTTAGGTTTAGTGATTTTTAGGTTTAGTGATTTTATTGATTTTAGTGTTAGTTAGGTTATTTTAGTTAGGTTAATTTAGTATATTTTAGTGATGTGTTGGCGAATGGATGATATTTTAGTGAACTTTAATGATTGTAGTGAATTTAGTGAAATGTAGGTTATTTTAGGGATGTTGGGTTACTTAGGTTTTTTTAAGTTAAGTTTAGTAAATTTTATGAAATATACGTTACTTTATTGATTCAATTTTAGTGAACTTTTGTGAATTTAGTCCAATGTAGGATATTTTAGTGAACTTTAGTGATTATAGGTGAAATGTAGGTTATTTTAGTGAACTAGACTAATTTTAGTGCATAGTTAAAATGTTAGAAAATATACGTTACCAAATTATCGCAGAATCCGAGGTGCCTAGGGTCTGACGCTAGTTTGATCGAGTTATATGTAATTCACAAAACCGATTAAGACACCGTCAGATCCCAGTGCACCTCGGTTTTTGTTGTTTTTTGGTAATTATTCATCTCTAATATTAAAGTTGGTTTGGAAAATATTATCGAAACGTCGCAGAATCCGGGGTGCCTAGGGCAGAAGTTAGTTCGGTCGAGTTAGTGCACTCACAACACCGATTTAAAAAACTTCTGATCCCAGTGCACCTCGGTTTCTGCCATTCTTTGATAATTACTCATTTACGTAAGGACTTTGTTTCTAGATTATCAAATCATCATAGAATACGAAGTGTTCCGGATGCCAAGTTGGTTTGGTTGGGTCAGTACATGTACGGAACCTTCCAAGACACCTTGACATCCAGAACATTTCGTAATCTGTCATTTTTTGATAATTAAGAAACGTGTAAAAGGAAGCGAGGAGGAGCCATTTTGATTGAAAAGTAGAATAGTTCAGGTGGAGCGAGTAAGAGTAGCTGTGGTACTACTTAGTGATTTTGGGACTTACTGAATTAACCGACTTATGTGCATACGTGATTTGTTTACAAAATTATTAACTTTGTTATTTAAAAGCACATTTATTTAGATGATATCTCAGCAAGGTGAACCGATGTCGACGACAACTAGTGGGTCCTCAAGGGCACGGGGTCGTAGGACAGGGAATAGAATCCCTAAGGAATGGTACACCATCTCAGAGGTGAGCCAGGTTGGACTGCCGACGAGTCCTCGCAATGTCCTAGCCAAGTTCAGGTCCACCTGCGGTGTCGTAGCGAGGGAAAACTTCACAATCCTCGCGGATGACATCAAGCTTGTGCCCGAAGCGGAGAAGAACGCTGCTTGGCTCAAGTTCAAGGAGAGCCTCGAGTATCCTGCAGCCGACAAGGAGAGGCTCAAGCAGGCTGCGTTCAAGGTGATGGGCAACTGTTGGAAGAATTTCAAGAGCAGGCTGGTCACGGAGTTTGTCCTAAATCCGATGACCCCTGATCCAAAAGACCAATGGCCCTTCATAACGGATGACGTTTGGGAGCAATTCTACAAGAAGATATCGACCCCCGAATCCCGGGCTAGAAGCGAAGCATATAGAGGACTGCAGACCAGGAACGTGCACCCGCACCGCCTAGGCACCATAGGATACGTCGGGAAGCTAGAGGAATGGCAGCAGGAAGATGAAGCGGCAGCGGCAGCGAACACACCGCTGGTGTTTGCCGACATCCCACACCCACGAGCAAGGAACTGGGCCCGGCGAGGTACCAGAAGAATCAAGATGGGTCAATTTCGCTTCCAAATCCCCAAGATCAACAAGTGTACGATAATATAATAAGTGCCTAATCTCAATATTTGTTCGCATTGTCTCCACCAAACTTTTCATTTAATCCGATCTCATTTGTACTACAGAAGGAGTTGGTTGCCTCCCAAGAAGCCTCGCAAGAGGGCAGCTCTCAAAGACGCGAGGACGACATCCTCAGTAAAGCGTTGGGCAACAAGGAACACCGTGGACGGACTAGGGGACTTGGCGCTAACGTGCCGTGGAAAGTTGGATTCCCGGACTACGTGTGGCAGTAGAAGAAGCGGACAATCACGAAGGCGCAAAAAGATACCCGCCTTTTGCCGCCCAGATCCGGGAGCAGGTCAGAGCCGAATTGAGCTCTGAATTCGACGAGAAGCTTGAATCGATGAGGGCCCGTATCAGGCAGGAGATTCGAGAAGAACAAAATATCCCGGAGCCTGCCGCTGCTGCTATGCAACAGGATCTAGCTAGTCCCACGCAGAGGCGCAGCAGTTGTGCATCAACTGAGGCGGGGAAAATCCCCCATCGGTCCCCCCCGCCGTCGACCAAATTACGGTAAATCTCTCATCCGCAACGCATATAATTCTTAACGAATATAATTCTTAACGAAACCATATGGTAAGTATTACTCTAAAAATTGTTATTAATCTATCGTAGGAACCAACTAGCTGCACCCTGACAGTAAGGGTGATGCCGTCCTTCTCGGTTCCTGCAGCTGAAGGCCTAGCTTTCAAGCCAACCCCGGAGATTAGAGTGCATGGGGTGCAACTATGGGCTGACTGTGCGAAGGTTCAAGTCGACTCGGTGAAGCTAGAATTCGATCATTTCCCACTTAGACATTCACCGAACGACGAGGTCCTAACCCTTGGAAATGCACGTGGAACCTTCATCCAATGGCCCAAGGACCTCATTGAGATAAGGGTGATCCCGAGGCCAACCACTGCACCAAGCGGTCGCCTGTCGATACAACCTGCCCCTGCTCCTTCAGCACCTCCAGCTCCCTCTCGTCACGAATATATAGATGATGTCGAGTTGCAGTACGACACGGACTTCGGGGACGAGCCTATGGAGGTCGATAGCGGGGCGATCATCAAACCCCCACCCATGAAGAAGAGCAGGAAGGCGCATTCTTCCCCCCAAAGAATTGCTATCGAAAAACCTGCTGCAAGGGGGCGAGGAAAGGGAAAGCTGCAGGGCTCACGACTTGCTCCAACAAAGCTAGATCTGAGCAAGGCGCTGGTAGTACCTAGGGAGCCCATACCTCCATCCTCCTTCCAACTAGGCATGCCGTTGGTTGGAGACGACATGCTAGCAACAATAGGCACCGCTTGCAAGGAGCTACACATGTACTACATGGAAAAATCTAACGTGAGGAGGAAGAATAGAGAAACTGATATAATAGGCGAACACGCAAGAACGCCATTCCTTGGGCCACCAAATTTTATCGTGGTAGACTTCAAGAATCTATTCGACCTCTACAGGCTCCGCTCGGTGGACACAACCCTCCTCAAGTGCTATTCATTGTAAGTACTCTTGCTCACGAAAATTATTCATCTCAATCCGTGTAACATGCTTATAAGTTCGTTTGTCTTGCGTGCAGGTATAGTTGGAAGTGGTGTCTCAAGAATGCACCGGAAGTTGCCTTCCTTGATCCTCAGGTAGTTAATGTCACAAATCTTCAAGGGGACCGTCAAGGAATGGTAAACTACTTGCTTGACACCTTCTGGGCACGTCAAGACAAGGAGTACATCATGTGCGCCTATAATCAATAGTAAGTGTGATCCCTAAATACAATTCTTTGCACGTCCAGCTTTAGTATTAACTTTAACTATTTCAATGCCGCAGTGGACATTGGATCCTACTGGTAATAACGCCTAAGTGGAGTACGTGCCACTACTTAAACTCCAGAATTGACAAGAAAGCATACGATTGGACCCCGATTCAACTCGCGATAGATGAAGCGTGGGCCCAATATGTGCAAAAAGGAGGCCTTCGAAAGACAGGGTAGGATACACTTATCCATGAGAAGGACTTCCCAGTCAAACAACAAATAGGCGACCAGTGCGGATTCCATGTCTGCCACAACATGCGCCTACTTTGCAAAGATAAGGTGAAGACTTTGGGTGAATTGGAGGTTTGTGGTCTCATTCGTGACATGTTCTAACTTAATTAAAGTACATACATATATCTAAAGATTGTTCGACTAATTTCGAATTTTGTACATGTAGGACAAATTTTCAAAGGATCCGGGTAGCAGCTTTCAGGATATTTGTGAGGACATTGCCGAGTTCATCCTCCACGAAATTATTCACCCTAAAGGAATGTTTAGGGTTAAGATTAAGTGAAGAACAATTTTTAACATTCTATTTGAATTGTCAAACACATGTTACTATGTAATATTATTGTTTATTACATTTATTATCTCTATGTAAATTCTTTCTAGATGAATATTGCAGCTTATGATGCTTACCACTTGACCAATATGCATGTGTGAATATGGATGTTATTTGTCTAAAATATATGTGAATGATATTTGTGAATGGGGATGCTGCGATGTATATATGTGAATGGGGATGCTGTGATATATATATGTGAATGGCATATCTGTTTCTGTTATTTTGCAGCGGGCATGGCTAGCACAGGCCTGAGGCTAGCCAAAAAACAATATTTATTTTTTTTGTGGTCATACTCATCGGTGACGGGCTATAAGTTAAAGCCCGATTGAGAATACAGTCATCCGTGACGGGCTGTAAGTTAAGGCCCGATTGAGAATACAGTAATCTGTGACGGGCTGTAATTGGGGCCCGATTGCGAACAATAGTCATCTGTGATGGGCTTCTGTTTAGGCCCGTTTGAGAGGACAGACATCCGTGATGGGCGCTAGTTGTAGCCCGATTGAGATAGGTCATCCGTGATGGGCTCTGTTTGACTGGTCGTCTGGATGAAAGATATCGATGACGGGCATTAGTTGATGCCCGATTGAGATAACTCCATCTGTAACGGACATATGCCCGTTTGAGATGATTCCTCACATCACTGACTTCTACGCTGTGTCGGGCTCCATACCCGACACAGATGTGGGTTGGAGCCCGACACAGATAAGGGTTACCGTTGTAGTGTGGCCAAGCAATCCAGCTCGCCAAATATGCCCAGGAACTAGCTAAATCTGGCCAGCCACACCCGCCGGCCAACTGTGGGCCCCACGTGCTATCCCCACTCCCATACGTCTCCCTCCCCTCTTCCTTCGCTCTCGCCTCCAGCATCGACCGTCGCTGCTACCTTCGCATCTGCCATCTAGCACTGCAGTCTCTGTCCCCAGCCACATACGCCTCTGCTTCCGGCCATCCGGTGTCGCTGCCTTCGTCCCTGACCATCTGGTGTTACCGTCCATACCTGTCATGCAGCATCGCTCCCTCCCCTATATCCCTTGTTGCCGCCAGTGAAGGAGGCCTCCAGCGTTGCTGTACACCATCGTCAACTCGATCCACCTTGCAGGAGACCGTGGCAGCAATATTGTTGCGTTGTTGCTGCCATCACCCCCGCCCCCTCGCCTCGAGCAGCTACCGTCGCTGTTGTTGGTATTTATTATGAGCACGGAATAATCTGCAAGCACACAAATACCGTTGTAACTTTCAGCCAAGAGTATTCCAGGGTATCGTATCCACAGGGAACGTGTGTATACAATCTAAGAACAAGATTTATCCAAGGACAACAACCAAATGTACAGGCTTGGATAGAGATGATTCCTATGAGTTAGTTATCTTAATTAAGTTAAGGTAAAATTCTATCGATTGCTTCGGGCACCGGCTTACCCCTGGTCTGCCAAGGAGACTCCGGCCTACAGCTCTATGATGTACCCAAACGTGGAGGATTACAAAGGATGGACATGGTTCTCACCACCTGTCGCCTACCTCTACAACCCGTGGAGCACACAATAAACAAAGGTAACCTCCAGTCTAGATATCGCGTCTATGCTATTAATTACTATCCTAATCTCATATCCTTATAGAAGATTAAGATACTCCTTATAGAAGATTAAGATACTCTACCTAAGCAGAGAAAAGAACCTAAAACGATGAGAATATATCTTATTTAAATAAGAAAAGTAAATACCAATGGAGATCATGAATACTTATAAAATAAGCATCTGTCAAGGTACAAGATCGGAGAGAGTGCCGACATCTCTGGCACTCCTACGGAACTCCCCCGGAGAGAACTCCGACATTTGGGCCACTCCTTTCGGAGCTTCCCCTCACTTTCTTTCAATATTCTAACTCTACTAGAGAGTAGCCTAAATGTGTAAGTGAGTTGTACTCCACTTGCTGTGTGTTGAGAGTGAGAGCTTCTCCTCCTTTTATAGCTCTCAATGACGGTGGTTTAAGTCGGTAACTGCTGGGGAAACAGCCATAACCATCATTGGGGAGGCATGAGGAAATGACATGTGGAAGCTGCTGTAGTGGTTCAGCTGAACCATTTTCACTACCTTCCTCCTCCGTTTTCGCCTGAGTCACTGTCCTATGGGCCCTCTTGACGGTGCACAGTGGTTGGCCTCAAGTATGTCGGTTTTGCTATGGTTTGTGGGCCCTCCAATCCGTGTACTCTCGTCTGATTGGCCGAAGGTGTGTTTCTTCGCATGACGGGTGGTTTTCGTCCATAATTCACCTGCATAGAAATATTTACCCAGGCTCGTGGAAATGGTTAGTAATAACCACTACCCTAAGTTTGGTATTTTATTTTGTATTCTTTCATTTGCTTTTATGCAGGATTTAACGGTCGAATTTGATACTTAAGGACCGTTAACAACACCCCCACACTTAAACTTCACTCATCCCTAAGTAAAGATCATGGGTGACAACAGAGCAATGAATTCCTTTATAATGATGCATGCATAATAATTATTCCAAGCTATACCTAGTCTTATGAATCTTGAAGTGTCTACCATGTCATCTTGGATGATTTAATATGGAACGGCCTTGATTCAAGTTACCTCCACCCCTCCTGATGAGTTCCTTAGTTTTTTCATTTTTCTCATAAAAAACATAACTTTACCTTACTCCTCAATTGATTCTCTTGGATCACTCGATGTGTATGATTCCTCACCAATGTATTGATTTTGTCTTTTCTTACCCTACTATTCTAATAAGGTTTATGTGGAGCTCAAGATAGGGGATAAGAATGACATACTTGCATAAGATATATTGTAAAGTCAAAAGGTGGATCTAAGAAGATAACTAATCATACACTCATGATCAAGATGTGCACACATGTGTGGGAAATGGATGTATATATGTAAAGGTGGAAGATGGGATGATGACTCATTTTTGTATGAGAACATGGCTATATTTTTTTATATATTTTTTCTCTTTTTTTTTCATCATGCTCGAGAATATTTTATCCTTCTCTTGTGAGTATTTTTTTCAACATGATTATTTTAGCTCATCTCTCATTTGGCATGGATAGTTGGAGGGAGAATCATAATTATGTGGAGTCTTTATTTGGTGGATGGATAATGTATGCTGACTTCCGGTACAAAACTTTAGCATATGTTGGTGGATAGAATATTTTGCTAATCCTCCAGTGTAGAGGGAGAGCAATATATCGTGGATGGAAGGTATTTGTGTTGCTAACCTCCGTGGAGGAAGACCAAACTTGGTGGGTGTACGTGATCTTGATCATGAAAGCATGAAAAAAAATCTAACAAGGGTCTCAACAATTTGACCAAACTCAAAATGATAACAAACAGCATATGGCTTTGGTAAGAATATGTAGCACCCGTGAAAGTTTATTATTTTATGTGTTTAAAATCCCCTTCATTTAAAAATTTGGAGTTAAATTTTGGTTTTTATTTGATTTTGTGCTAAATAGATCTCAAGTCCCCTCCTACCCATTCCTTCAATTTTTGTCAACCCTTGGTCAAATTCAAATTCAATTCTCCAAATTTTTTCCCTCAAATTCAATTCCAAAAATCCCCAAAAAAAAGAGAAATCTCACCATTCCAATTTGGGCCTTTTTTCTCCTTTTCCTTCTCTCGGCCTAAATCCCTCTCCCTCTCCTCCTCTCCTCTCCCCGAGCAGGCCGGCTCAACCCCTCTCCCTCCCTCTTCTCTCCCTGGCCCAGCTCCCTCCTTCCTTCCCCTCGGCCCACGGCCTTTTTCCGCGCTCAGCCTAGCCCGGCCCGCTCTTGTTCATCTTCTTCTACCTCCGGCCGTCGCTTGCACCCGTGCCCGCCACAGCGCCGCGCCCGCTGCCGCACCCGCCGCGCCGCGCGTCACGTCGCCGCTCGCACGTCCTGTCGTTGCACCCGCGTTCCATCCGGGCGTCGAGCCCCGCGTTGCCGCACCCCGCCACGTGCTCGTCGCCTATAAAAAGGGGCCGAGCCCCTCCCCCGCCCTACCACCCTCGCCGCCGGTGCTCCTCTCTCTTGGGCTCTCTCTCTTCCCCTCTCTCGGCGCCACCGTCCACGCCGCCGCACTCCTCCTTCCGGCGCCGCGGTCCGCCACCGCTTCCCCCCGGTCGCCGGCCTCCCTCCCCCCGTCCACCCCGTCGCTGCTACGCCGCTATCAGCCCGAGCCGAGCAAGCAAGGGAGGAAGAAAGCCCCTCCTTCCCCCCTGTTGAAAGGTGGGCCCCGCCCCCACTCTCGCCTTCTCTTGACTGACAAACGGGCCCCACGCCGTGCCGTTAAACTAATGGAATATTCCGTCACCGTTTAAAAATAATTCCCAAAAATCCCAGAAAATTCTTTGATCTTTGAAAATTCATAGAAATTCAACCGTAACTCCGTTTGACCTCGTTCAGCTTCCAAAATTTTCCAATGACTCCGTTTGAGCAAGTTTTATTGCCTTTTGTTTATTTGTTCTCCTTTTCACGTATAGAGCACGTGTACGAGGAAGCTCCGGACACCGTTTTCGAAGGAGAAGACCTGCATCTTGTGCAAGGCAAGCCCCTTTGATCACATTGCCCCTATATTTGCAAGTTATTTTGTTTGAAAAATGCATTGATTAGTGTACACGATAATCTTATTTAGGCCTCAGATTGTTTATGCAACCGACGGACCAACCTAGTAGATGCACTCACTTTACCTAGGGTATTGTTAAACCTTTTTCCTTGATAGCTCCACTCACGTTTTCGCCGGAATCGCTATCCATTAGGTACGATTACCAAGGTATTTTGCTTAGCCGTGCTTACGTTTGTACTGTCGTGTGGGGAACTTGGGTATTTCTAAACTTATGCTTAAAAATCCGGTACGTGGTACCGATGTGTTGCGAAATAAAATGAGTTGTGAAAATGGTGATGATGCGAGGCCATGTCTTTATGGTTTGGTCACGTATTATTGTTAAGGACTGATTCCTTTGGGAAATCCATCCAAACACGTTACGGCTCGACCCCATGGGTATTCATGGGATACCTCTGGCTAAGTAAATGGTTATCACATGGGAATTTGGTGTGACAATGGTTGTGGGATGCCGAGGATGAGGAGACGAAGTTTTGGATCTTTATAGCCCTTTTTGGGTGTTCTGATGCCTCTAATGTGGCACACAGTACCAAGTAGGAGTAGGAGACATCCTTGGTATTCCTGAGTGAATGACGGCTGATCTTGCCTGATGCTCGCCTAAGAGACTTGGCCCAACTAGGTGGTATGCGATTTTCATGGGTTAGCTTTGGAAAGACCTTGTCACGAACTTCCGTTGCCGACGGGTAAATGGTGTCAGTTTCGTGTCATGTGGGTAAAGCGTACAACCTCTGCAGAGCTTAATGAACTGTTCGAACAGCCGTGCCCATGGTCAAGGGCGAGTGTAAGGTGTTTCTCATAGCTTAGATTTGTTTGGCAAATGTTTGATGAAAATGGTTGGTGGGAAGGGATTCGTTTCCAGAGTTCGTTTGTGTGGCAGACAGCTAACCTTTGTGGTTAGGAACGGGTCTGTGTGACCTGGGGTGTCGTTTGACACCAAGGTGTTGTTAGGGCCGAGAAGGTGTTGTTGTGCTGAGAAAGCTAGGTTAACTATGAGAAATAGTGTTGTGGTGATTTTATGGTTTGAACTGAGTTGCTGTGAAAGTGAAAAGAAACTAATAGACGAAACCAGTTAATTATTGATTGTTACTTTTTGTGACAAGTTGTTGCAAAGCAACTTGTGGAATGGGACGAGGCGTGAGCCTTCTCCCGATAACTAAAATTTTGACTCACTAGAGTTTTTGTGAAATAAATCATTTTGCCAAAAAGGCTGCTTTCGCAAATAAAACCCTAGCCCCCTTGTCTTAACCAAACATGTCATTCTTTCCCCGGCTTGCTGAGTACGTGAAGTACTCACGCTTGCTATATATAATATCTATAGAGCTTGGAGATGAAAACGTCGACCCTACCGCCGAGGAGTGTCTCCAGGAGCAAGCGAGTACGAGGACTTCTAGAAGATTCGTGCCTAGCCCCAAGCCTCGCCTATGGAATAAGTTAGTTACCTAGGCATGTCACCTAGTGCTTAGTCGCTTAGTTTCTCGCCACTTTTAGTTTCCGCGTTACAACTCTGTTGACTTTTGTATTGCTATGTTGCTCATCTATGGGCCTGTCCATGATGGCAACTTATGTAAGGACTAAATCTCAGTGATGTAATAAATTAGTTTACGTTGATTCCATGTTTATTCTGTGTGTACCAGCTAGTGTATCCTGAGACTGGTACTATCTCACAGGTAATGTGTAACACCTCGGCATAAGTTAGCTGGTGTATACGGTTAACGAGTGTCGGGGCGTTACAGAATAAGACATCAATGAGGAGCATGCAAAGTTATACCATTTTTATTTTCATAAAAGTTCCCAAGGACTCAACAGAGAAGAGCAAAGTTCCTATTATCGGGTAATCTCTCATTCATCAATTACTTAGATGACATGTTTCCAATGGATATGTGTTCACAAGCAACAAGTAACATGCGAGGAATAAAGAGTATGCAAGATATTTTCAGGAAAATCATATACTCTAGTTGAAACATCCAATCCATTTAAATTTTTAGTCTAATTTTTCAGATATTTTCTATGTTGAGAACAGATTAAACTCAAAATTTCAAGGAGGTTCAGGGAAAGAATGCGCAAACCATTGCTCTGTATGAAGTGGACGACAAGGAGGTTCAGGGGCGGTTCAGCTGACCCTTGGGTTCAACCGACCTTTCCCTGGTTCCAATCGCCTTGCTCCTTCTCGTGTGGATTTCGGAGTCGTGATGCAGCGCAAAGGTGGGAGATCTCGTTTGTGTACATGACAGGAAGCATGCGAGATCTCCCCTACACTTGTTCTTGTACCTGGGTTGCTTATTGAAAAACGAAAAAATGAGAACAAAAGGGACTCCACTGGTTTGAAACCCGGAGAGTCAAACCTTTATTTTATTCAATTGAAATGAAACTTACCTGAAAACTTACCTTGAGTGCACTTGGGGACTTTGTGCACGAAGGCTGTTTGCAGTGACATGTTGTCCTATATGTCCAAAGTGCAATTGAAACATTGTGTTGTGCCCCGAGCTTTCAACATTAGTGGCTCAACATCGCATTGCTTCTACCCACATGAACACACTCGGCGGCTACCTAAAGTGGTGTTGCATGATATCTCTAGATACCTTCGGTTGTGTACACATCTTCCTAGTAGACCATCCGTGCAGACTCAAGGGTTGGAGTGTGTCACCTTTAACAACATGTCGTCCTGTAGAAGGTTATTTGTTGGCAGTTCCTGCATTTTAATGATTTCATGCACAACAAATGATGCACTACAAAATCTTCTACTTCTTTCTTATAGTTTCAAGATTAAATACTTTGAGTAGAAGTACCCATTTTATTAGTCGAGGTTTTGCATCTTTCTAGTAAGCAAATCTTTTAGTGTGGCATGATAAATGATAAGTTTTACTCTACTAAGTAAAGTCTAAACTTATCAGCAGCAAAACAACGGTGAATAGCTCATTTTCAGATGTGGCATGATTTACTGAGCTCTAGTCAAAGTTTTACTTGCACATGCGACAACATAGTGTTTCTTACTTTAAGAATGATCCTAAAAGCATGATCACTAGCATTGTACATGGTTTCAAATGATAGCATCCAATCAGGGGTTGAACGATTGGTGCTGAGATGAGGGCTTGTTTTAATATATTAAATAATTTTAAGCACTCATGAACAAAGTTAAGGGGAGCATCTTTAGCTAACAGACAAGTTAGGGGTCTAGCACTAAATATAAATCTTTAATGAAGCACCCGCAGAATCCTGCATGACCTAAAAAGCTATGGACTCCCTTAACTTTGGTAAGAGGTGGAAGCTTGTTGAATTACTTCAAAAAGCCTTATCCACCTCTACTCCCCTTTCGGTGTCCTAGGACTATACTTCACGGACCATGAAGTGACACTTTCCAAATTGAGTAACATGTCCTTTTCTTGACACTGTTGCAAGACCTTATCGAAATTCTCAAGACAATGATCAAATTGGTCATGGTAGAGAAAATAGACATTATGCACCTTTGGAATGACGCGGGTCCATTATACAACCCGAACGTCATCCATCAGTAAGCATATGTTTCATAAAGATATGTGAACGTGGTCTTGTTTTGATCACTAGGATGGATGAAAACTTGATGATAACCGAAACACTCATCAAGGAAACAGAAAAAGGAATGATTTACAAGCAGCTGTAACATCTCATTGGTGAAGGGCAGCGGTAAATGATCATTTTTTGTTGCCTTGTTGAGTTTCCCATAGTCAATGCATTTCCTCCATCCCGTGATGATTCATTGTGGGATAACTCATTTTTGGAGTTTTCAACGACCGTCGTACCTCCATTCTAGGCACCTCTAGAAGAAGCTTTTCTAGGGGATGGCTGATCAAAAGATCGAAGTTAAGGACTTCGAATATGTGGAAGTCTAGGAGGACTTTGACATTATTGTGCCTTAAAGGCACTTGACGTAGAATCCCATAACATTCTATAATAAGGCTAGAGGAACTCTAGAAGGTTTTGTCTGTGGGTGCTAACGGTTTGTCCCCTAAGCAAGTTGATGCGAAGGTTGCAGACATAATGTTTGCACTGATAGTGGGATTATAGAGAACATTCACCATGGCCTCTCTTATAAGACATTGAATAGTTAAGGATAGGGAGCTAATCCGAATTACTTCGAGAGAAAGCTCCACCTTCCTTGACCACTCATCGCTCATGATGGTAGTCAATCCTCACACCATCATTTTGTTAAAATTTTCCTCGAATGGCTCATAGGTACTACATGGGACATGTGGTCTCTTTTGATAGGAATAGTTTGAGGTGTTTCCATAATCTTAAAAGAATCATCCTCGAGCTAGAAAGGGATTTTTGAAGACATAATTTCTTCTTTCTCCGCTTCCCGAGGCTTGGGTGAGGGCTCAAAAGTTGAATTTTGCGATGTGGAAGGTATAGGCTCAGATTCAACGGTTGAGGGCTCCTCACGGGTATTCTTGACTTCCTGAAGGGTTTCATAGCGGATAAAGGAGGTGTTCTCTAGGATACAAACCCTAGCTTCTACCGTGCAAACGAGCTTTCGGTGGAAAAATCGAGATACGAGGCAGACTCCTTCTCACTCTACTAAAAGCCGAGAATTCCATCTGTAGGGAGATAACACAGAATAACGGAAAGAAAGCAAGGTAGAACCTGCTTTTAGTTCACCCCATTCACCGTGTGTCTTCCTAACGGTGCAAAAACGATTGCTCCCGAACCGTGGCTATAAGGCCAGGATGGAGTTCATAGCCAGATATGCGAGTGGGTTTTGAAAAGGTGGTGGCTCAAAGAACTCGCCCTACGGAGCGGAATGGATTTGAATAGAAGGCTGCTCCATGGTAGGTAAGAAGAGAGAGAGGAAGAAATAAAAAAAACATATGAGGATGAATCGGGTTCGAAGATGATGCAGCAACCGTTTCCCGGTAACGGTGACAGGAAGCTTGTTGGTATTTATTACGAGCACAAAATAATCTGCAAGACCACATATACCGTTGTAGCTTTTACCCAAGAGTATTCCAGGGTATCATATCCATAGGGAACGTGTGTGTATAATCTAATAACAAGATTCATCCAAGGACAATAACAAAATGATAGGTTTGGGATAGAGAGGATTCTTGTGGGTTAGTTATCTTAATTAAGGAAAAACTCTATCGATTGTTTCGGGCACCAGCTTACCCCTGGTCTGCTAAGGAGACTCCAGCCTACAACTCTATGATGTACCCGAACGTGGAGGATTACAAAGGACAGATAGGACTGTCACCACCTGTCGCCTACCTCTACAACCCGTGGAGCACACAACAAAGGTAACCTCCAGCCTAGACACCGCATCTATGCTATTAATTACTACCCTAATCTCGGATCCTTATAGAAGATTAAGATACTCCACCTAAGTAGAGCGATGAACCCGCAATGATGAGAATACATCTTACTTAAATAAGAAAGTAAATACCAAAGGAGATCACGAATACTTACTTATAAAATATGCATCCGTCAAGATACAAGATCTCTGAGAGAGTGCCGACGTCTCCGGCACTCCTCCGGAACTCCCCCGGAGAGAACTCCGACATTTGGGGCACTCCTTTCAAAGCTTCCCCTCACTCTCTTCCTATATTTTAACTCTACTAGAGAGTAGCCTAAATGTGTAAGTGAGTTGTACTCCACTTGTTGTGTGTTGAGAGTGAGAGCTTCTCCTCCTTTTATAGCTCTCATTGATGGTGGTTTTAGTCGGTAACTACTGGGGAAACTGCCATAACCATCATTGGGGAGGCCTGAGGAAGCGACACGTGGAAGTTGGGGGCGATCAACCGCTGTGGTGGTTCGGCCGAACTAGTGGTTTGGCCGAACCACTTTCATCGCCTTTTTCCCCCGTTTTCGCCTGAGTCACTGTCCTGTGGGCCCTCATGACGGTGCACGGTGGTTGGCCTCAAGTATGTCGGTTTTGCTATGGTTTGTGGGCCCTCCAATCCGTGTACTCGCGTCTGATTAGCCGGATGTGTGTTTCTTCGCATGGAGGGTGGTTTTCGTCCACAATTCACCTGCGTACAAATATTTACCAAGGCTTGTGGAAATGGTTAGTAATAACCACTACCCCTAAGTTTGGTATTTCATTTTATATTCTTTCATTTGCTTTTATGCAGGATTTGATGGTCGAATTTGGTACTTAAAGACCATCAACAACACCCCCACACTTTGACTTTACTCATCCCTAAGTAAAGATCATGGATGACAACAGAGCACGATCCGATGCAGTAGCACGATCGCCACTCGGCCCCGTTGGTGCTGTCATCATCGTCAACATCTCCGACCTTGGCCACCATCGCCTCACCCCCTTCCTCCTCCCCGTCATCCTGCTTCCCCCATCTCTGCTAGTGTCATGTTCATTTCTTCAGGCTGATGTCAGTGAAAATGAGAAGGTTAGCATGCATGATCTGCTGCATGATTTGGCAGTGAGGATTTCTGGAACTGATTGTTTTCGTGTTGAAGATGGTGATCAAATGAAAGAATTTCCTCCTGATGTCCACCATCTTTTCGTCAGTTCCTATGATCCAATGAAGCTTATAGAGCAGATTTGCAAGTTGAAAAGATTGCGCACATTAATCATTTTCTATGGGTCGGTAACCATAGAGGCACTTGAGTGCACGATGAAGAAATTAAAGAAGTTGCGTGTGGTGCAAGTGCATGTAGATGGCCAAATGCTGATGATCCCGCACGTTTGTGACTTGATACACCTACGCAGTCTAACCTTTAGTGGCTTCACCTTGAGGAAGTTACATTTGCCTAGAAATTGGGACAAACTATATCATTTGCAGATCCTAGATCTCCCTCATGGAGTTTTAGAGTTCTCACGTGTTGTAAACATGAGCAACCTGGTTAGCTTGTGGCACATTCGAAACTCTCCTCATCATTTTAGTTATTCCGATATTTCGGGTTTTCCGGGCGTCGGGGAGCTGAAATCACTCAGAGAGTTGAGTTGAGTGACTTCATAGCGAGGAAGGAGAAGGGGTATGTGGATATTATGGTACCCATATACCCACAGATATAGAATATCCGACTGAATATAGGGGTATGTCATGTAAATAGAATATGAGTAGTACTAGGATTCGGGTATAGTATTGCTTTCTTTATTAAGGCATAGCCCGGATACCTAGTATGGTAATATTGTAAATCAATTATGGAAGATCTAGACTGTGTCGGACTGGATCTTATCCTGTAAATCCTCATCCTACGGGTATATAAGGAGGATAGGGGACCCCTCGGGGACATAAGTTTTTCGTAAGATCAATACACAACTCAGAGGCAAAACCCCCGAAACAGGAGTAGGGTATTACTTCTTCGTGAAGGCTTAAACCTGTCTAAACCCTTTGTCTCATAACCTATCTACTTTTCCGTCTTGACTGTCATCCTCTTTTTTTATTGCCGAAATCTAGTTTCAATAGTTGGCGCATAAGGTGAGGGAGCATCCAGTTTTCCGTCGAGAAGTGTGATGGAATTATTTGTCGGCGCCATCGGTACTACCTTCATCTCAGGCCATGTTCTTCTCAACAAGAAGTCGGAGTCATCATCGTCAAAAATTTCAACTGGATTAAACCGCTCAACTAGGCGTCAGTCATCCACCGATCAATCCAATCTATAACCAGGAGTGAGTCATGGAGCTATCGGCTATCCCCAATGATCATCAAAATTTGAAGCTATCAGCTATCAGTACCAATCACGCAAGTGTGTTCTTCCATCTACTTGTACATGCGTGCATGGCAATCTGGCCAACCAATCAGATGGAGCCATCAGACTGCATGGCCGTATATATGCCTCTTTGTCAAGCACAAATCAAAGACCAAGCTACAACGTTTGATCGGCAACGTTACATCATCGACGACTCCAATATTCTTATGAGGCTTACTTTTCCAATCTAATCTTTGTTAGATTATTTTATAATGGCAGATTAATCTCCTGTTATTTTTATTATTTTCATGTATCGGCTGAAATCAAGACACGACCATCATCGTCGCCTATTCTGGTGCCCTTGACGTGTCCGAGCAGCCCCTCTCCTCCCATCCTTGCAGACGGAGGTGCTGCTGGTTCGGCAGGCATACCCGACCACGACCAGCAGACACACGCATCTGTTGATTTATTAGTCAACATGCACATGTAGACTGGTGGCAGCATGCACGACCTTTGTGCAAACAGGAGTTTGCAAAGCCATGGAGGGAGCAAACAAACTTGCATATGCGTTCCTATGATAATCTACACATTTATATATCTCCTTGATGCTAATCAGATCACATCCATTTGTTTGCGAGTATACGTGACGTCGGGATCCAAGGTTAAGGCTCTGCCACCTGTGCACATGGGTCTCTTCGTTGTTTCAGGCATCAACCACCGTGTGGCATGACTATCAAGAGATGAGGCCGATCAAGGTTAGCATTGGTCGTGTTCTCCACCAACTGGTTTGTTGATTTTTTCATCTTCACCACCGACCACCGTCATCACCGTCGATTGGTCTCTTCGTCTCCACGGTTGGTGTGCTCCGCCGCCGTTACTAATGGTGACATCATCTTCACCACCATTGTTTGGTTGGTCACACCACCGTTGTTGGGTGTCTACGTTTTCACCACCGGCCGTCGTCATCACCTTCACGGTTGGTGTGCTCCGCCGCCGTTACTAATGGTGATATCGTTTTCACCGCCGGCTCGCCTTCCACCATTGCCGATTGGTGTTTTTGTCGTCATTGATGGATGACCTTCTCCCCACATCGGCCACTACTGCCATCACCGAGGGAAATACCAAAAAGCTAAGTAATCATTATTTTATTCTTTGTATGATATTTTTCTTTTCCTTCACCTCACTACATCAATTGGTTCTTCATTGAGTAGTGAGTCGGGGGTTACAGATGTTATATCATGTTTTTTTCAAAAATTTTCATAATGTTTATGTTGATTGCTTGCAAAATAATCCGAGTAAAAAGTACCGATCGAGTTACAGAGCTATATTTTTCTATGCTTCCCGTTTGGTTTGTCGATGGATAGTTACCTTTGGGTCGATTCCTATCACCCGGGAGCTCGTTGCATGGAGTGTATAACTAAAGGTGCTAAGTATTACTCGAAAAAAATCAAAAGCATAGAGATAATATAATTTGCTTTCTGCTCTTCACAATTGTAAGAGTACCCGAGTAGTAAACTTCAATTCATGATACTTTGTTCCATTAATAACGAACTCATGTCAATGACTAGTCGGGCAGAGTGTTTAAATGTGATGAGTCATCTACTCGGGGAAATCAAAATCAACAAGAGGAGAAATACACAATTATAAATATTTTAAAATGCTTGAATTTTTCTCAAGTATTCTATTTGCATCAGATGCTACTCATCATACATGTTTATACTGTAGGATCCAAATCCAGATATGCATAGAAGGGATTCATGGCTTTAAGCTTATCTCCTACGCTTCGGGAATGGATCAGCCAGAACATCACTATCGGCCATCGTCATCATCGTCGACTGGTGTCTCCGCCTACACGGTTGGTAGGTCACACCACCGTTGTTGGGCGTCTACCTCTTCAACCACCGGCTCGCCTTCATCATCGCCAACTGGTGTCTCCGCCTACACGTTTGGTTAGACACCACCGTTGTTGGGCGTCTACGTCTTCACCGCCGGCTACCGTCATCATCGCCGACTGGTGTCTCCGCCTACACGGTTGGTTGGTCACACCACCGTTGTTGGGCGTCTACGTCTTCACCGCCGGCTATCGTCATCACCGTCGACTGGTGTCTTCGCCTACACGGTTGGTTGGTCACACCACCGTTGTTGGGCGTCTACCTCTTCACCACCGGCTCGCCTTCATCATCGCCGACTGGTTTCTCCGCCTGCACGGTTAGTTGGTCACACCACCGTTGTTGGGCGTCTACGTCTTCACCGCCGGCTACCGTCATCATCGCCGACTGGTGTCTCCGCCTACACGGTTGGTTGGTCACACCACCGTTGTTGGGCGTCTACGTCTTCACCGCCGGCCATCGTCATCGTCGCCGACTGGTTTCTCCGCCTGCACGGTTAGTTGGTCACACCACCGTTGTTGGGCGTCTACGTCTTCACCGCCGGCCATCGTCATCGCCGCCGACTGGTTTCTCCGCCTGTACGGTTGGTTGGTCAAACCACCGTTGTTGGGCGTCTACATCTTCACCACCGGCCATCGTCATCGTCGCCGATTGGTTTCTCCGCCTACACGGTTGCTTGGTCACACCACCGTTGTTGGGCGTCTACGTCTTCACCGCCGGCTACCGTCATCGTCGCCGACTGGTGTCCTCGCCTACACGGTTGTTGGGTCACACCACCGTTGTTGGGCGTCTACGTCTTCACCGCCGGCTACCGTCATCATCGCCGACTGGTGTCTCTGCCTACACGGTTGGTTGGTCACACCACCGTTGTTGGGCGTCTACGTCTTCACCGCCGGCCATCGTCATCGTCGCCGACTGGTTTCTCCGCCTGCACGGTTAGTTGGTCACACCACCATTGTTGGGCGTCTACGTCTTCACCGCCGGCCATCGTCATCGCCGCCGACTGGTTTCTCCGTCTACACGGTTGGTTGGTCACAACACCGTTGTTGCGCGTCTACATCTTCACCGCCGGCCATCGTCATCGTTGCCGACTGGTTTCTCCGCCTGCACGGTTAGTTGGTCACACCACCGTTGTTGGGCGTCTACGTCTTCACCGCCGGCCATCGTCATCGCCGCCGACTGGTTTCTCCGCCTGCACGGTTGGTTGGTCAAACCACCATTGTTGGGCGTCTACATCTTCACCACCGGCCATCGTCATCGTCGCCGATTGGTTTCTCCGCCTGCACGGTTGGTTGGTCACACCACCGTTGTTGGGCATCTACGTCTTCACCGCCGGCTACCGTTATCGTCGCCGACTGGTGTCCTCGCCTACACAGTTGGCGGGTCACACCACCGTTGTTGGGCGTCTACGTCTTCACCGCCGGCTACCGTCATCATCGCCGATTGGTATCCTTGCCTACACGGTTGGCTGGTCACACTACTGTTGTTGGGCGTCTACGTCTTCACCGCCGGCTATCGTCATCGCCGTCGACTGGTGTCTTCGCCTACACGGTTGGTTGGTCACACCACCGTTGTTGGGCGTCTACGTCTTCACCGCCGGCTACCGTCATCGTCGCCGACTGGTGTCCTCGCCTACACGGTTGGCGGGTCACACCACCGTTGTTGGGCGTCTACGTCTTCACCGCCGGCTACCGTCATCATCGCCGACTGGTATCCTTGCCTACACGGTTGGCTGGTCACACCACTGTTGTTGGGCGTCTACGTCTTCACCGCCGGCTATCGTCATCGCCGTCGACTGGTGTCTTCGCCTACACGGTTGGTTGGTCACACCACCGTTGTTGGGCGTCTACCTCTTCACCACCGGCTCGCCTTCATCGTCGCCGACTGGTGTCTCCGCCTACACGGTTGGCTGGTCATACCACCGTTGTTGGGCGTCTACGTCTTCACCGCCGGCTCTCGTCATCGCCGTCCACTGGTATCTCCACCTACACGGTTGGTTGGTTACACCACCGTTGTTGGGCGTCTACCTCTTCACCACTGACTCGCCTTCATCGTCGCCAACTGGTGTCTCCGCCTACACATTTGGTTAGACACAACTGTTGTTGGGCTTCTACGTCTTCACCGCCGGCTACCGTCATCATCGCCGACTGGTGTAGATAGAGATCGGCCGATGCAAGTAGAAAACATTGTCAATCTAGATTATATAATGTATCCACCATCCTGAAAATCAGTCAAAAGCTTGATTGTCTAGATATTATATTTCTTTTCATACTTAGTGCTGCATCAGTTAAGTTTGATCTACTAAGTCGTGCTTAGAACCATAATCTCTAGCCTACTTTCTTGATTGCCAATAAGAGTTTCATCGGGGTTTCAGCTGATGAGTTATATGGACGTTGCATCGGTTTATAAGGATTACATACAAGATGGATTTAGTCGATGACAATAAAGGTTTCACTGTTTATCTAATCATTTGGATTTATTGACATCGGACCTCCAGCCGATGTATGCTTCAACCTTCGGATCAGTGCTTATTCAATCTATCATTGCTAGCCGATTGGTTTCTTCTGAATTATATTATTGTTATATATCATTATCATCAGCCGATTATCTTTATGTCGTTATTTACTCAAGTATCAAGATCTATACTGGATATCGGCTGGTATCGGCATCGGCTGGAATCACTCCATCGGCTTGTCAGTCGATCGGCTATCTTTTGATCTTCAATTTATATGTCCTGTCAGTTGCAGGATCAAACTGACTGGCACGCCCGCATCTCATTATTATTTTGGACCTGCACTGGAGCTAAGCAGATCTCCCAGGCCGTCATGTTTTTACGTCAACACCGCCCACACGGTTGGTTGGTCACACCACCGTTGCTGGGCGTCTACGATTTCGCCACCGGTCCGCCTTCATTATCGCCGACTAGTCTCTCTGCCTACACGGTTAGTTCGTCACACCACCGTTTTTGGGCATCAACGTCTTCACCGCCGGCCATCATCATCGTCGCCGACTGGTTTCTCCGCATACACGGTTGGTCGGTTACACCACCATTGTTGGGATCTACGTCCTCACCCCTGGCTTGCCTTCGCCGCCGCCGACTGGTGTCTTCGCCTACACAGTTGGTTGGTCAAACCACCGTTGTTGGGCGTCTACGTCTTCACCGCCGGCTACCATCATCGTCACCGACTGGTGTCCTCGCCTACATGGTTGGTTGGTCACACCACCGTTGTTGGGCGTCTACGTCTTCATCTCCGGCCGTCATCATCGTCGCCGACTGGAGTGCCTACATGGTTGGTTGGTCACACCACCGTCACTGGGCGTCTACGTCTTCACCACCGGCCATCGTCATCGTCGCCGACTGATTCCTCCGCCTACACGGTTGGCCGGTTACACCACCGTCGCTGGGCGTCCACGTCTTCATCATCGACTGGTTTCACCGCTGCCGACTGAAGTTTTTATCTTCAGGACTACGTGTCTTTGCCAATGGTTTACTTTTGTTGCCGCCGACTCGTGTCCACGTCATCACGGCATTGCAATTTTATCACCATTATGGGGCAACTTCATCTTCATTATTTTCGGCACCGGCAAACTCTACTACCACTACTTCGGAAGCTTCGCATCATCAACCACGATGTCTCCAAGAGCCTCGACATCTTTGCATATGATGCCGAGCTAATCTACTACAACAAGTGGCGCTCCAATCTTCAAGATTTCTACTCGGACATCCTCAATGCGTATTTTCACTCAAGTGGTGGTTACTCGATGACAAGCTACAGTTTTCGACTCTATGTTCAGTTGTTTTCCAACTAACCAAATAGTCGGGGCTACACAAATACAAGACTCAAAATTCGATAGACGTTATGTCAAGATGAAGCAATCAATTAACCAACCAATGAGTTAATTCCGGGAGTCATTATCTTCGACTTTGATTCAAGAGCAGTCGTTCTACTTCAGTAACATCAATTTTTTATCGATAATTTTGGTTTCTGGATGTCGCCACAATTTACTCCAAATTTCTAAAGTATCAAGTTCAATATTTAACCTCCATTCTCAGGAGTTTGGGGTTATCAACCAATCAGCTCAGATTTGACGAGTTGGACAACACGATTTGCTTTCCTCTAAGCAAAGCATTTGCAAACAGCTATAAGACCAAGTTCTACTGCCATCGTCATAAATCAACGGGCATTGCATCAATCTTCGTCATGCAAATGTTGGCGTCAAGGAAACTACTCGAGCTTCGACATATATTCAACAATTTGATGGATTATTATTACTGAAGTCATCATCAGCAACTTCTCCATTGATATAATTGTGATCTCCGGTCAATTACCATCAACCAAGGAGTTTGCTTCGAGGGTTCAAGCTTAATCAACACTAAATATCCAACTGGATCATTTTTCGTCGACTTCTTGTTGTGCCACCTTGGCGTCGCCTCTACTTCATCGGCCCTGACGTCTCTGCAGTCACTAATGGATGACTATGTCTTCGCCCTTGGTTGCCTATGTCATCGCCGACTTGTTATTTTACCTTCACGGTTGGCCTACTACGCCGCCGCTGATGGGCGACTTCGTCATTATCATCGGCTGCTACACCGCCATTGATTGGATCACCGACATCACCATCTTCATCAACAATATGCTATGCCTCTTCGGTCGCGTTTACTCTATTGCCATGGATGAGCAATTTTATCTTCACTACTGGTCATGCTTGGCATTACCGACTGGTTTCTTCGTCTTCACATACGACTATTGCTGCTATCACCAGTTGTCATGACCGTTGGTCACATCAGTTGTTGCTGACTGGTTTCTTCATCTCCGCGGTTGGAGGAATTCACCATCGCTGTTGATGGACAACTTTGTCTCTACCATCGACACCTTCGTCACCTCTTATGAGCGATATCATCTCATGCCGACTACATCAGCTACTACTAATTGACGATTTCGACTACAACATAATGACAAGCTATATGCTCAGGGGCTTCATCAGCTCAGGCTTAAGGATCATACCTGTAATTTGGCTTTGTTCCGGATACATATTCATGGCCGTGAGCTCATCCTCTATGCTCAAGGCCTAGATCAATCTTTATACCCCATGAGGGGCATCGATTGAATATTTGCGCCAGTCAGGATTCAATTATCATATTTACTTCATTATACCCCACGAGGGATAATTATTTGGACCAGAAGCCACTCGGATGAGATGCACTTGGTCTACATTACCCGGAAGATTTATCACTCGGGAGCATATCAAGAGGCATGTTAGAGGGTATCGAAGGCATATTTTTTGGTCTAGCCTAATATGTCTGCAGCCCATATTTCAGGTGTGGCCAGTCACGTTCTTTTAGGGACTTAGGCATTTTTTGCTTAGGCAAAAGTGCGCGTGATCGAGTGCCCAATACCTTAAAATCCTTTTATATCGCTATTACTCAACTTTTTAAGAGTTGGTACAATGCACTTTAAAAGATGATAAACAGTGAAGCTTTATGTAGCTGCCCCACTGACTTTTTCATATATATAAGCCAAGGCACTGTTTGATCTATAAAGTAATCGATTAAATGTAATATCGTTGCTTTTTGCCACGCAAGTGTGCACTTTTATCGACCAATATTATGGCTTAGGCTGATTATATATTTTGGTCATTTTTCAGGCGGTTGGTAAATCTTTTATGAGTTTTATTTACTCGGGTTTTATATCACATATGCCTTATGTTTCCAAGTATGTTAAAGCCATGCGTCTTTTAGGGACTTAAGCACATCTGTTAAAACAATGTGAGCATGGTGTATACTTAATGCTTTGGAAATTTCTTTATTCACGGCATACAAGCTTTTTATAGCTGTTTTTGCTAAGTGAGTTTTCAAAGATGTGGTAACCTAGGTTGCATGCATCATATTTTCACAAAGCAGTCGGTCTATCACTTGAGTCTTATTTACTCGGGGATTTATGCCGTATGTGCTATCGTTATGCTACTTAGGTGGCTTAAAACCACTCAGCTGGCTAATCTATTTATTCCTTGACTATATGCTTAGTTTGTTCAACTAACCACATAGTCAGGGGCTACACCTATCAGGTGCATCTAGTCGATGCACCTAAGTCTATATTTTATTATTTTTCAGCCCTCCACAGTTTTCTGATTTGGTAAGAGTATTTGGGAGATCATAGCGAAGATGATTGAAGCACTCGGCTTTGGAGTAATTTAGTTCGAGAGAAGATTATCTTTTCGACTGTAAAGGTCTCAGGGGCTACTGTGGAAATTATGGATACCCATACCCACACGACATGGTTATCCGACTAGTTATAGGGGATAGTTTATATCTATATAATATGTAACGGATCATGACTTGGGTATTACATTTCCTTATGTATTACGGAACGGCCTAAAGCCCTGGTTTGGTAATATTGTAAAGTAGTATTAGGAAACCGATACCGTATTAGCTAAGGTTTCTATCTTGTAATCCTGCCCCCATTCTATATAAGATGGGTAGGAGGTCCTCTAGGGGGCGTGAGCACAACTAGATCGTCAGATCAATACAACACCCGGTGGAAAAAATCCCCAAACAGGAGTAGGGTATTACCTCTCATTGAGAGGACCTGAACCTGTCTAAATCCTTGTTTCCACATCCATCCACTTTTAGGTCTCGTGCGCTATCCCCTTTTCATATTGCTGAAATTTAGTTTCGACAGGGTATGAGCTGCATCAGCTGGTGAGCCTAAATCAACTTCGTGGCAGCCTGAGAATCAGTGGCCCTGAAAATGTGGAAAGCAAGGACAGAGCTCTAGAAGTCAAGCTGACTGACAAGAATTATCTCTCAGCACTATAACTTGCATGGTCTAATCCAGGGGAACAAGTGTGCTCTCCGGACCTCCAATTGGAGATAATTGAGAGCCTCTGCCCACCATCACAGCTCAGACAGTTGGAAATATTTGGCTACGGTGGATCAAGTACCCAAGCTGGTTGAGACAGAGTTTTAGGTGCTTGCAACGCCTCGAAATTAAGGAATGCTTCAATCTGGAAGCACTTCCAGATATTGATGAGTTCTTTATTCATCTTCGCACACTTGCACTCCTTCATCTTCCAAAGCTAGAAATATTGCCAAGGCTTCCAGATAGGCTGAAGAGACTAGACATTAAGCAATGTCATTCCCTGGTTCTTACTTGTGTGGAAGATGTGGTGATGATAAGGTCCCTCCTTATCGAGCAAGCATCTCATATTGACCGCTCCTTGATTATTACGATACATCCGGAGGAAATAGATAGGTTTGCTAATGACCGGCCTGTCAGATTTCATAAGATCGTGTTGGATGTATTCGGCAGATGTGAAAGGTTACCTCTTAGGTGGTGTTTGGTTCAATCACATTAACGTAAACGTAAATGGGAATGCTTCCGGCGGTAACTGATTACAATGTATCCGATTACGTGCTTTGGTTGGATAGCTGTTGTAATGTATACGAATTCATTCCCGCTATTTGGATAGGCAGCTAGTAATAGATGCAAACAAAACAGGTGACCGTTGAGAATTCAAATGCTGAAACCGATACACAAAAAGAAAATTCATAATTTGGAGACTTTTGGATGCAAATACAGTAAACAAGCACAACTCTGTCACTTTAGTTTGGATACACATTTTGACAGCAAGAATTCAAGACAAGAGGTAAGGTGAGCATCTTGTAGATCAAATGCCTAACATCCAACACATCAGTACATCATTTTTTCTTTGCCTCATCTAGTAACAAAAATTTTAGAAATTAGTGAAAAATGCATTACATTAGAAAACCGAAGGGAGTATAATGCTCAGCATCATACCAAATTAAGAATGTTCTTACACATAAAAGCCAAACATGGTATTCAGAAAAAGGTAGCCCTTTTTAACTTCAGGAGTAAAAAACTACAGCCCTTTAGGAAAAAGGCTGCACAAGGAATTGGTAGAAAAACTCTGTTTTATTGAACCGCTTTTTTATAGGTTAATTTTTGTTGCTAAACATAAGTAATTCACCAGAACGCAATATCAAGCACCCATCAAGGAGCATATTTACATGTATGTGCTGTTTTACTGGAACATATTTACATACAAGGCATGAAGGCATGAATCTCACTCACACCCAACATTATATATGTGCAAAATGACAATTCTGTAAAACATGCAATACGCCAAACTTTTGTTTCCCAATCTGACATTGTGCAAAATGATATATCACCTGGCAGTAATGAAAATCAAAATTCTCAAAACCTAGAAAGTAAAATGTTGGTCCAACTTCCCTATACACTCAAAAAATGAAAGAACCATGTACTAATGTTCAACTTTCCTGCAATTGGGAAAATATATTCTACATAACCCATGTGAACTTATGAAGCAATCAGATATGAAGAAGGAATAGACGTGATTCTCTAGTACGTATAAACTACTTCATGAATTTGCTACTGAAAAGATTATCATCGTCGAAACTAGATTTCGGCAATATAAAAAGGGGTAGCGCACGAGACCTAAAAGTGGATGGATACGGAGACAAGGATTTAGACAGGTTCAGGCCCTCTCAATGAGAGGTAATACCCTACTCCTGTTTGAGGATTGTATCCGCCGGGGGTTGTATTGATCTGACGATCTAGTTGTGCTCATGCCCCCTAGAGGGCCTCCTACCCACCTTATATAGGATGGGGGCAGGATTACAAGATAGAAACCTTAATCAATACGGTATCGGTTTCCTAATACTACTTTACAATATTACCAAACCAGGACTTTAGGCCGTTCCGTAATACATAAGGAAACGTAATACCCAAGTCATGATCCGTTACATATTATATAGATATAAGCTATCCCCTATAACTAGTCGGATAACCATGTCGTGTGGGTATGGGTACCCATAGTTTGCACAGTAGCCCCTGAGACCTTCACAGTCGAAAAGATAATCTTCTCTTGAACTAAATTACTCCAAAGCCAAGTGCTTCAATCATCTTCGCCATGATCTCCCAAATACTCTTACCAAATCAGAAGACTGTGGAGGGCTAAAAAATAATAAAATATAGACTTAGGTGCATCGACTAGATGTACCTGATAGGTGTAGTCCCCGACTATGTGGTTAGTTGAACAAACTAAGCATGTAGTCAAGGAATAAATAGATCAACCAGCTGAGTGGTTTTAAGCCACCTAAGTAGCATAACGATAGCACATACGGCATGAATCCCCGTAGACCGACTGCTTTGTGAAAATATGATGCATGCAACCTAGGTTACCACATCTTTGAAAACTCACATAGCAAAAACAGCTATAAAAAAGCTTGTATGCCGTGAATAAAGAAATTTCCAAAGCATTAAGTATACACCATGCTCACACTGTTTTAACAGATGTGCTTAAGTCTCTAAAAGACACATGGCTTTACCATTCTTGGAAACATAAGGGAAATGTGGTATAAAATCCGAGTAAATAAAACTCATAAAGGATTTACCAACCGCCTGAAAAATGATCAAAATATATAATCAGCCTAAGCCATAATATTGGTCAATAAAAGTGCACACTTACGTGGCGAAAAGCAACGATATTGTATCTAATCGATTGCTTTATAGATCAAACAGTGCCTTGGCTTATATTTATGAAAAAGTCAGCGGGGCAGCTATATAAAGCTTCATTGTTTGTCACCTTTTAAAGTGCATTGTACCAACTCCTAAAAACTGAGTAACAGCGATATAAAAGGATTTTAAGGTATTGGGCACTCGATCACGCGCACTTTTGCCTAAGCAGAAAATACCTAAGTCCCTAAAAGAATGTGACTGGCCACACCTGAAATATGGGCTGCAGACATATTAGGCCTAGACCAAAAAATATGCCTTCGATACCCTCAAAAGGATGACGCATATAACATGCCTCTTGACATGCTCCCGAGTAATAAATCTTCCGGGTAATGTAGACCAAGTGCATCTCGTCCGAGTAGCTTCTGCTCCAAATAATTATCCCTTATGGGGTATAATGAAGTAAAAATGATAATTGGATCCCGACTGGTGCAAATACTCAATCAATGGCCCTCATAGGGAATAAAGATTGATCCAGACCTTGAGCATAGGGGATAAGCTCACGGCCATGAATATGTATCCGGAACAAAGCCAAATCAAAGGTATAATCCTTAAGCCTGAGCTGATGAAGCCCCTGAGCATATAGCTTGTCATTATGTTGTAATCGAAATCGTCAATTAGTAGTAGCTGATGTAGTCGGCATGAGATGATATCGCTCATCAGAGGTGACGAAGATGTCGAAGGTAGAGACGAAGTTGCCTATCAGCAGCGATAATGAAATCCATCGATCATGAAGATGAAGAAACCGGTCGACGATAGCTGATGTGACCAATGGTCATGACAACTGGTGATAGCGGCAATAGTCGTATGTGAAGACGAAAAAACCAGTCGGTAATGCCAAACATAATTGGTAGTGAAGATGAAATTGCTCATCCATGGCAACAGAATAGGTGCGGCAGGAAAGGCATAGCATAATGTTGATGAAGACGATGATGTTGATGACCCAGTCAATGGCGGTGTAGCAGTCAATGATATGATGAGGTCGCCCATCAGCGACGGTGTAGTAGGCCAACCGTGAAGGCAAAATAACAAGTCGGCGATCCGAAGATGAAGACATAGTCATTCATTAGCGATAGTAGCGATGTCAGGGCCGATAAAGTAAAGGTGATATCAAGGAGGCTCAGCAAGAAGTCGACGAAAAATGATCTAGGTGGATATTCAGTGTTGATTAAGCTTGAACCCTCGAAGCAAACTCCTTGGTTGACGGTAATTGACCGGAGATAACGATAATATCAATGGAGAAGTTGCTGATAATGACTTCAGTAATAATAATCCATCAAATTGTTGAAAATATGTCGAAGCTCGAGTAGTTTCCTTGACGCCAACGCTTGAATGACGAATATTGATGCAATGCCGGTTGATTTATGATGATGGCAGTAGAACTTGGTCTTGTAGCTGTTTGCAAATGCTTTGCTTAGAGGTAAGCGAATCGTGTTGTCCAACTCGTCGAATCTGAGCTAATTAGTTGATAACCCCAAACTCCCGGGCATGGAGGTTAAATATTGAACTTGATACTTCAAAAATTTGGAGTAAATTGTGGCAGCATCCAGAAACCAAAATTGTTGATAAAATAATTGGTGTTGCTGAAGTAGAACGTCTGCTCTGAGTTGAAGACGAAGATAATGACTTCTTGGAATTGACTTGTTGGCTGGTTAATTGATTGCTTGATCTTGACATAGCGTCTGTGAATTTTGAGTCTTGTATTTGTGTAGCCCCCGACTCTATGCTTAGTTGAGAAACAACTGATCATAGAGTTAAGAACTGTAGCTTGTCGTCGAGTAACCACCACTTGAGTGAAAATACGCATTGAGGATGTCCGAGTAGAAATCTTGAATATTGGAACGCCACTTGTTGTAGTAGATTAGCACAGCGCCATATGTCGATATGTCAAAGCTCTTGGAGACATCGTGATTAGTGAAGTAACGAAGCTTCTGAAGTAGTGGCAGTAGAGTTTGCCGGTGCCGAAGATAATGAAGATGAAGCCGTCCCACAATGGTGATAGAGTTGCACTACTGTGATGATGTGGACACGAGTCGGCAGCAATAAAAGCAAACCTGTGGCAAAGACGTGTAGTCGTGAAGATATAAACACCAGTCGGCGGCGGCGAAACCAGTCGGTGGTGAAGACGTAGACGCCCAGCAACGGTGGTGTGACCAACCAACCGTGTAGGCGGAGGAACCAGTCGGCGATGATGACGATGACCGGCGGGGAAGACGTAGACGCCCAGCAACGGTGGTGTAACCAACCAACCGTGTAGGCGGAGACACCAGTCGGCGACGATGGTGGCGGACCGGTGGTGCAGTCGTAGACGCCCAGCAACGGTGGTGTGACCAACCAACCGTGTAGGCGGAGGAACCAGTCAGCGATGATGACGATGGCCGGTGGTGAAGACCTAGACGCCCAGCAATGGTGGTGTGACCAACCAACCGTGTAGGCGGAGGAACCAGTCGGCGATGATTACGATAGCCGGCGGTGAAGACGTAGATGTCCAACAACGGTGGTGTGACCAACCAACCGTGTAGGCGGAGACACCAGTCGGCGGCGATGAAGGCGAGCCGGTGATGCAGACGTCGACGCCCAGCAACGGTGGTGTGACTAACCAACTGTGTAGGCGGAGACACCAGTTGACGACGATGAAGACGGACCGGTGATGAAGACGTAGATGCCCAACAACGGTGGTGTAACCAACAAACCGTGTAGGCGAGGAAACCAGTCGACGACGATGATGATGGCCGGTGGTGAAGACGTCGACGCCCAACAACGGTGGTGTGACCAATCTACCGTGTAGGGGGAGACACCAGTCGGCGACGATGAAGGCGAGCCGACGGTGATGTTCTGACTGATCCATTCCCGAAGCGTAGGAGACAAGCTTAAAGCTATGAATCTCCACTATGCATATCTGGATTTGGATCCTGCAGTATAATAATGTAGGATGAGTAGCATCTGATGCAAATATAATACTTGAGAAAAATTCAAGCATTTTGAAATATTTATAAATATGTATTATTCCTCTTATCGATTTTGATTTCCCCGAGTAGATGACTTATCACATTTAAACACTCTGCCCGACTAGTCATTGACATGAGTTCGTCATTAATGGAACAAAGTTTCATGAATTGGAGTTTACTACTCGGGTACTTTTACAATTTTTGAAAAAACATGATATAACATCTGTAGCCCCCGACTCACTACTCAATGGAGAACCAATTGATGTAGTGAGGCGAAGGAAAAGAAAAATATGATATAAAGAATGAAATAATGATGACTTAGCTTTTTGGTATTCCCCTAGGTAATGGCAGAAGTGGCCGATGTGGGGAGAACGTCATCCATCAATGGCAATGAAAACACCAGTCATGGAAGTAGCTGAGGCGACTGGCGATGAAAACAAAGACGCCCATCAACGGCGGCGGAGTCCGCCAACCGTATAGGCGGAAACACCAGTCGGCGACGAGGAAGGTGATCAACGGTGAAATCAAAGATGTCCATCAACGGTGGCGGAGTCCACCAACCATGAATGCGATGATACCAGTCGACGGTGATGACGGCGGCCGGTGGTGAAGATGATGTTGCCATGAGTAACAGCGGTGGAGCACACCAACCGTGAAGGCGAAGAGACCAGTCGGCGGCGATGACGATGGTTGGTGGTGAAGACGCTAACGCCCAGCAACGGTGGTGTGACCAACCAACTGTGTAGGCGAAGAGACCAGTCGGCGGCGATGATGGTGGCCGGCGGTGAAGATGTAGACGCCCAACAACGGTGGTGTGACCAACCAACCGTGTAGGCGAAGAGACCAGTCGGCGGCGATGACGATGGCCGGTGGTGAAGACGCTGACGCCCAGCAACGGTGGTGCGACCAAGCAACCGTGTAGGCGAAGAGACCAGTCGGCGGTGATGACGATGGCCGGTGGTGAAGATGTAGACGCCCAACAACGGTGGTGTGACCAACCAACCGTGTAGGCGAAGAGACCAGTCGGCGGCGATGATGGTGGCCGACGGTGAAGATGTAGACGCCCAACAACGGTGGTGTGACCAACCAACCGTGTAGGCGAGGACACCAGTCGGCAACGATAACGATGGCCGGCGGTGAAGATGTAGACGCCAAACAACGGTGGTGTGACCAACCAACCGTGTAGGCGAGGACACCAGTCGGCGGCGATGACGATGGCCGGTGGTGAAGACGCTGACGCCCAGCAATGGTGGTGTGACCAACCAACCGTATGGGTGAAGAGACCAGTCGGCGGTGATGACAATGGCCGGTGGTGAAGATGTAGACGCCCAACAACGATGGTGTGACCAACCAACCGTGTAGGCGAGGACACCAGTCGGCGGCGATGACGATGGCCGGTGGTGAAGACGCTGACGCCCAGCAACGGTGGTGTGACCAACCAACCGTGTAGGCGAAGAGACCAGTCGGCGGCGATGACGATGGCCGGTGGTGAAGATGTGGACGCCCAACAACGGTGGTGTGACCAACCAACCGTGTAGGCGAAGAGACCAGTCGGTGGCGATGACGGTGGCTGGCGGTGAAGATGAAGACGCCCAACAATGGTGGTGTGACCATCCAACTGTGTAGGCGATGATACCAATTGGCGACGATGACGGCTGTCGATGGTGAAGATAATGTCGCCATGAGTAACGACGGCGAAGTCGCATAGCAAGCAAATAGCTTGTGTGGGGCTTGGCCTTGGATCAAACTCGGCCATCCATGATATATGCAAAAGCAGAAGATAGATCACATATTAACTTGTGATTAGTAATTGGGAAGAGATAATTAATATAATAGATCAGAGATCAGAAAGATAACACCTGGATGGCAGAGCTCTAATATATATCCTGTGTCCATATTGCTGATGTGCTCGTCGATGTGCATGCACGTTGATTTCTTGCAGGCTAAGCAAAGTTGGGCACGGCATGGAAGATGGTGCTCTGCTAGGTAGGCGCTGCTGAAGCTCGGCCGATGATGATCACGCGCATATCTTAGCATCAATCGGCGGCACTAGAGATTGAAGCCATCTGGGTGTCAGCGTTTGACTGAATCGTATCCGGCTCAAAATTGTAGATTGGATGTGAAATTCACCGTCGAGTGGTTATCATCCTCCCTAGCTGGATTGGATCCGAATCTGAGAGGTGAAGCTTGTCGGCGACTCCCAAATTTTATTCCATTGCACCTTTTGATCGGAAACTCGACGTACCCCTACCTAGCGCGCCAACTGTCGAAACTAGATTTCGGCAATATGAAAAGGGGGTAGCGCACGAGACCTAAAAGTGGATGGATGCGGAGACAAGGATTTAAACAGGTTCAGGCCCTCCCAATGAGAGGTAATACCCTACTCCTATTTGGGGATTGTATCCGCCGGGGGTTGTATTGATCTGACGATCTAGTTGTGCTCATGCCCCCTAGAGGGCCTCCTACCCACCTTATATAGGATGGGGGGCAGGATTACAAGATAGAAACCTTAACCAATACGGTATCGGTTTCCTAATACTACTTTACAATATTACCAAATCAGGACTTTAGGCCGTTCCGTAATACATAAGGAAACGTAATACCCAAGTCATGATCCGTTACATATTATATAGATATAAGCTATCCCCTATAACTAGTCAGATAACCATGTCGTGTGGGTATGGGTACCCATAGTTTCCACAATCACAGTATCGTCACTTACCAGCATCACAAGTATATCATCATAAAAGAAAAAGGTGGTTTTAGTAGGGGGAGGGTTCTCACCGGTGAGGTGATCTTTCGTAATAGTTGATGGCAGCAGAATCTCCGATTGGCCTCCTGCTCCACGTCCTCGCACTCTCCAGGGAGTTCTTCCCGTCAAGATCCAGTCGCTAGGGAGGCAGAACTCCTAGAGGTGGGGAGCACCGGCGCGCCGCCCTGGACAAGCGGTGGTGGAGTAGCGCGCGAGATGGGGGAGCAGTGGAGTGTGCGGGGCGGAGGGGCGGCGCTGGCGACGCGGGCGGTGCGAGGGAGCGGCTGCAGCGGTAGCGGTCAATTTGGAGGAGCGTAATCAGATTCGTATTGGGCTGGAATTCGTTTGCGGGCCATCCTAGGTCAGATAAGAGTGGAAGATCACTCCCAATTTCTGTTTCCTGCATCAATGGGGATATCCTCTTATTGTTTGCATGTCACTCAAATGGTTATGCAGGTTAAAATTTAACTTTTACAAGTTGCAACGAAAAAACAAATTAAACTGTGGCTAGTTAACATATATTCGTAGTCAAATTTGTTTTTTTCGTTACAACTTGTAGAAGTTAAATTTGACCTTATATATTTGTGTAGTGATTTACCACATATTAATCTATCTTACTGAATTTTTTAAATTTTTTCATAATTATTTGGATGGTATGCAAATAACGAGTGGTTGTCCCCTCGAGAGTTTAAAATAGTTCCCCGAGCTCTATATCTCAGATGGTGCCATAACAGACACTGTCATGCAGGACTGCTTGGGAGGTTCTACATCCCTAACTTCCTTTGATCAGATCAATCCCTTCTGAGGTGATGAATTCTCTAGCTATTCTTCAACACCTCTGCATCACCGGGTGTGCCCAGCTTACCTATTTGCAAGGCCTAAATCATCTCAGTTGCCTGCGATCCCTCGAGATTAATCAGTGCCCCAACCTTACGGCCCTTCAAGAGGATGAGAAAGTGCAAGTCGTTGACGCAATCTACATTAGTGATATCCCTTCTGCCACAACTGTTGTCAAGAGAAGTCTTGCGCTTTATTTCACGGGTCAGAAGGAGCTGAGGGAAGAAGATCGAAGAAGAAGAAATCCTGCGGCAACAGTTTGCTTCTCTAACGTCCCTCAGGTGCATCGTGTTTTGCAAGAACAGATCTCCAGACACTTTGGTGAACCTAAAGTGCCTCCAGGAATATGGTTTAAAATACTGCAATATCCGGTCACTTCCAACTCTGCCCGCATCTCTACGGGTTCTTACATTCAATACCTGCGACAATTCGTTCGTGAGGACCTGCCAAATGGTTGGACATCCAAATTACCAAAAGATTGCCCATGTCCCTAGGAAAGAACTCTTTTCTTACGAGTAGAAATCTTGCAGCTACAAAAGAACAAGTGGCATTATCACGCATCTAGGCCATCAATCCAAAATGGACAGCGCTGTTTCTCTTCAGGCACTGAGTTGGGGACCTACAGGGGAAGGTATGAACAAAGTTGATGCCTTCAGCTTCGTTCCCGAAACAAGTCTCCCTCTGATCCCTCTTGCCGGTCATGTTGGCCTTGTTATTTCTAACTCTACTGTATTGCCTTAAAACATATGAAACCAATTGCTTAATCGTTTCCAACCATTTCAGCCGGTAACATCTATCCATGCATGTTCATGTAACTGACCTATTCACAGAATTTTTGGCCATGCACAAGTCTTATGTGAGATTGTTATGTTGTGCTATGGGGACGACAATCCTGCATGTATATTGATCTGGCAGTGGATGCATGAGCTTCGTCAAGTGATAATAGCCACCTCATGACACTGCGCTTGTATGTTGTGCAATTAACTGTGCAAATGAACACATTGATCTATATACCGTGCCCTTTTGTGTTGTTTGGGACGCACAGAGAAGATTTTTGTATGGAAATTTTAGTTCATTTGCAAGAACCTGGAATTTACATGTTCTGTAGGTTTTCTTCCATTCTTGGAGAGGTATATACCCCCTCCTAATTTGACATGTAAAAAATTATACCTGTTTAACTCATTAGAAGACAACCTTGTAATTAGCACCAACAGGACTCTTGTAGTCGTTGTGAGTATAGAGACGTAAATATACCTCATAGTGTTAGTCCGGAGATATATACCTCTAGGGTGAAGGTATATACCTCTTAATTGGCATGAATATCTATATCTCTAAAAAAATTATAAGAAAAAGTCATGAATCTTAATTGGCACAAATAACTATATCTCTAAAAATGTAAGAAAAAGTCATAAATATTTATAAAGATAAGTTCCAATCTTATTCCAACTTGTAAGATTAATTTTGGTACATCCTTTAATGGAGAGGTATATCTCAATTATGGAAAGAGATGTACCTCTTCAAGGATGGAACAATACTAGAAAAAGAGTTTTTCCTGGCGACAAAAATTGATTTTCACTGGCGGCACTGCCAGCCGCTAGCAAGCAAAGGCCAGTGAAAATGAACAATCTTCACTAGCGGAACTTTACCGCTTGTGAAAATCAATTTTCACAAGCGGTTAAGTTACGCCGACCGCCAAGGAAAATAGTTTTCAAGCACAAAAAAAAATCATAAATCCATTGCCAACCGCTAGGAAAAAATGATTTTGGAGAAAAAATCCACCGCTGGCCGCCACCCGCAAGCACAGCTCGCCGTGGCCACCGCTCGCGGAAGCCCACACCGCGATCGCTAGGTGGTAGAGGAGGAGCCTGGCCATCGTCGTCGCGGTAGTCATCGTCGTCATCGTGGTAGCCACCACCGGATCCACCACCGTGGAGGGACCATCGTCGCGGCGATGGATCCGGCCTCCTCCGTCATCATGGCAACCAGCGGCGAAGAGGAGGAGGCTGCGGAGCCGCCGAGGTTGAGGTCGCTGCTACAGTCATCGAGCCACAACCCTAGCATCCGGATCCACGCCACCGTGACACGTCGCCGCCGGATCCGCGTCCCTCCGTCCTGCCACCACCGGACCCGCGCCCCTCTGACCTGCCGCCACCAGATCCGCACCCCCTCCCCTCCGACTAGATCTGGGAGAGGGAGGGGAGGGTCACGTCACCGTCGCTACTCCCTGGATCATGGCCGCTTAGTCGTCGAGGGGGAGGGCCAGGTCGCCGTGCGTGCTGGACCGCACCACCGCCACACACTGCTGCTTGCGTGGGAGACGTCGTGAGAGAGAGAAGTCGTGAGAGAAGCTGAGAGAGAGAAGTTAAAAGAAGAAGATATGGCCTGCCATGATTTTTGCTAGCGGTGGCTTAGGTGGGCCGCCAGCAAAAAAAGGTGCATCTTAACCCGGCCGCTAGTGAAGATCCATTTTCACTGGCGGTCCTAAGCCCCTCACCCCTCGTTATATTTTCACTGGCGGTCCTCTTAACCTGACCGCTAGTGAAGATTCATTTTCACTGGCGGTCCTAAGCCCCTCACCCCTTATTATATTTTCACTGGCGGTTTCCAAGTATAACCGCCAGAGAAAAATAGGGTGATGCTATGAAAAATCGATTTTATAGTAGTGGAAGAAAATCTCATTAGTGATGGTTCCAAAGTAGTAAATGATAGGGGAAACAGTATAATTCTTTCAAGAATTACAAAAATTCACACATGCTAAACAGTATATTTGCTAATGGTTTAGAAATACTAGTGTTTTTGTGCTTTCAACAACCACGAAAAGTTCATAATTTATTTGGATAGTAGGACATGCATCCCTGTGCACTAATTCATGTTTGTAGATTGTAGTAACAATTCTTGCATAATTCATGTGCACTAATTCCGATGATCTGGAGTATCACTGTATCAAAAGCCTACTTAGAGAAGAACTGCGCTTTATTTTATTAGGAGAGCAAAACATATACAAGAGAACAAACAGAAAACAACACCTCTCACATCGAGAAAAAGCTCGACCGAAATTTAAAACTTCAACCATTAATTTATTTCATAATACATTATGAACAACTACAAGATTGACACCATATATATGAAAGTACTTGCCCCAAACACTGGTATTAGACTGAATTAAAACAGTAAGCCTGAAGTGCACACATAATTAAATAAGTAAGCATTTTCCAAAACAACTTCTTTCACCTCCTTGTTATATGAAGCAAAAAGCTTAACCATTTCGAGAAAATTAACTCGATTTAACAAATTTAGAGATTCATCATGGCCTTTAAATGGATACCCTTGAAATGTTAACCACCTATAATGATAGACAACACTAAATGTTGTTAGATATTAAATTATTGATATAGTATGGCCTTAGATATAAACAATATGCCAAAGAAAAAAGAACAAACTAATTACCCAATCGAATCAATGGTAGTTGTAAGCCTTAGTCTTGCTCCTGCAACCAATTCTTCTTTTTGTTTAATCACCACCTTGTCAATGTGAGCCATACTATTTTTGAGATTATTGAAACAACCAACAGAATAGTTATGAGCAGATGCAGAGTTCCCCATATGTTTTAGAAAAGCACTCTCTTTTTCTTCATTGACTTTCTTCCAATCTTGGAACCCCCTCACTGTGAATGTATCTGATCCAAACCTCCCAATTGGTTTCTTTAAAAAGAGAACATAGCAGGCAATAAGCATGGTCCATATGAGGTGAATCCTCTAGCCAAATAAATTGTTTGAACCAATTGCTTTGGAATCGACGAGCATGAGATGCATCATTCAATGGGTACTCATCCAATATAAATTGATACGGGCCCTCAGATATATAAAATCATCGAGCTTCATCTTGTTGATCAACAGGTAGTGCAGAGATTTGAACACATTTACCTGGGACCCTCTCAAATGCCGTAGTTACAATTACTTGCTGTTCAGCTTGCAAATTGTCCTGATCAATAGCTTCCACATTGGTTGGGTTAGGACTTTCAATTTCAACAGAGGCAGTCCTAGGAACAACTGGCTTGTAGAAGCAATCGATCGTTTTCCTCTTCATCTTGGCTTAAATTAAGATGGGAAATCCCAAAATTGAGAACTCACAAACTGATTAATGTCTACATTGTCTATTTGTCTAGATTAGGGACTAGTGAATACCGGACTTGTAAAAGAAAGGAGAAAACAAAAGGTCAAGCAATTAGGGTATTTTGTTGTGTTGGGGGAGAAAAGGAGAAGGAAGTCACCTCTGGACTAAGGCCGTCCAGCGACCAGCGTGCTCGACGGCGAGAACACCGCACACGATCGCCGATGAACGAAGGGCGCTTAAAAAAAGTCGCGGAGATGCTTGCTGCCGTCTGCCGACGCCGCGTGCTGCGTTCTCGCTACTATGCGATGCGAACTTGCGAAGCTGAAGCGAGGGCCGAGACGAGCGAAGAAGGCGAGGCGTCGGCGTTGGGTGCGTTGCCTTCCCTCTATCTGATCTCTCTCCGTCACCGTTCTCTTTAATGGGCTTAGAAGCTGGACAGTGTTTCCTAATGGCCAATGGGCTTACCAGGGAGAGGGGGAGGGCTCCGCCCATATCTGATCTCTACAGCCCGGTACACCTCTCCATTACTTTTTTTTAGTTACACGGTAGACCCACACGCACACACACCATTCTCACACCCCCACGAATGCGTCCTCTAACATATACTCTAAGAGACGAAAACCAGCGGTATATCCCTGATCTCACTAAAATCCTGTTGAAAGCTCATCTGCATGTATGTAATATTTATGGTTACCAGGATTTGAATCCTAGTACGTGAAGTCATGCACCCACGATTTCATCACCACATCGCTGGTACTTCCCCACAGCATCACCATTGATGACATACAGCTGCTATCGAGAGAAGCACGCTCATCAATTACGTGGCTTAGAATTCATAATTCGGTGGATCTAAGAGGAGAAGAGATCCTGCAACGGTAACAACCCTTATCATTTCTTTCTGCGAGTGGAAGAGATTGCCAGAGAATTTAGCAAACATCACATGCCTAGTGTTGCGTTACTACAAAAATATCCTGTCACTTCCAACCACCACTACAACCATGTATTGATGATGCATGTCTGTTGATTCATTTACATTTTGCGCCATTGCGGGTGATGGAGGCGGATGAGCACAGAACAAGAGTTTGGCTCTCGCTTCATAGACTCAATCATATGCCTAACCTTATCGATTACCCTGTCTCAAAATAAAGGGATATAAGTTTTTTTTCTCGAAAACGTAGAACTGCGCTTCATTCCATTAAGAAGAGAGGAAAACATATACAAGAGAACAAAAAGAAAACAACACCTCTCACACAGGAAAAGTACATGCCCCAAACACTGGTATTGTGCCAGGAATTCCTTCGGCTCTCACTCGCTGAATCACAGCAAACCTGAAGTTTTTCAGAATGGCTACAGGAAACTGGAGAAAGGTTCAGAGAGCAGAGGAAACAGAGTTTGGTGCTGCGTACAACTTCTGCAGCATTTTCGTTTTTCTCCTTTTATTTACCCCACTAACTGGAGTCTGTTACACGCATAACGACGGGTCGACGGCCAAAACGAAATCACCGATCTCAGTTTTGACCAAGCCATCCCATGATCCTGAATACCAAATCGGCCACTAACTGAAAACCAGAATCCCAAGCTCAACTGAATTCCGATACATCGGACTATTTTCAGCAGGCTCTGAACATACACAAAAGAATGATAAACAACTAGTGCATCTAAACTGAACTAAATTGTTCAGGGAAACTAAAGACAAACAAACTAACTTGAACTCAAGATTACAATTGTAGTCTGTCATGTTGGACTGAAGTTAAACAGTAAGCCTGAAGTGCACACATTATAATTTCTAGGGAGAAGACGAAAATCTTTTCACCGGGACACGAGCAATCTTTTGACAATTTGGATCTCCAGCCTTCTGGCAGCTCTTCATGAACAATGCATCGCAATCCTCGACCTCAAAAGACTGCAGAGATGCAGGCAGTTCTGGAAGTGATCGGATCTTTTCGCAGTATTCCAAATGCAAATTCTCAAGAGATGTCAGGTTCGCCAAATTCTCCGGCAGTCTGTCCCAATTGCAGCAACTGAAATCAAGGGATGTCAGTGATGTAAGCTGCTCCAAGATATCTTCTCTCCTCAGCTCCTCCGATTCATCGATTCTAAGGCTCCATAGGGATGAACAGCCTTCTCTTGACAGAAGCTGTGGCACAAGGGATATGTCATCAATGCCAGGGCCATTTAGACTTCTCACATTTTCATCTTCTCGAAGGGTCCTAAGGTTGGGACACTAGGCAATGGTGAGGTGTTGCAGTCTACTGAGATTGTTCAGGCCTTCCAAGTGAGTAAACTGGAGGCAGTCCTCAATGGAGAGGTCACAGAGATTTGCCATAGACTCCATCACCTCACAAGGGATTGCTGTGAGAAAGGGAAGACATCTTAGATTCAAGCTAACCAGGTTTGCAGAGCCTCTCAAGCAACGGCGCAGGACTGTGTTTGTGACAAAGCAGTATGAGATAATGAGCCTATCAACGACTGTTGCAGGAAGTGCAAGCTCGGAGTGATTTTCGTGTAGAAACTAGATTTCGGTAATATAAAAAGGGGTGGCAAGATAAAGAAGGATTGACATAATATGTAGGCTCATTTGCAAAAGCAGCATTTAGCAAACATTTGAGAATTGTAAATCAGTAGAGTAATTATAATCATCAATATTAATCAACACTGAACAGTACACCAATGCTGCACAGACCCAACCAAATCTGAACAACCAACCCCGATCGTAAAGATCAAACCTCCAAACCAAGAATTAACCATTCCAAACCAGGAGCTAATTCAATGATTACCATTTATCACCTTATATTATTAATGAGTAGTGTGAGACTAATCACGAAAAACATTGTTAGACCTACCCATAACCGCGGGCACGGGTATTCGAATAGTTTTACCCTGGCCAGAGATGTATCACTGTACCCACAAGACACAGCCCCATAACATGTTACCATGCCCTCAGTACCACCACGGTACCTCGAAACGGGACTGTGACAAGACACCTAACATAACCCAACTCAATGCAGTGCACCGCTCCTGAATCATAATCACCCCCTTTTAGCCATGGTATGGACTCCCCAGTGAACCCCCGTGGGCTTATCTCCGTCACTTCATAGTCTGATACTCCACATTGAATCGTGCTACATCAAATGTCAAGCCGTTGCCCACGTTGGCCTGTGGTTGGCACGGTTAATGTTTCACAACAGTAGCTCGCGAACAGGTCCTTAATTGTCATGGGCACAACTATCCAAATATCATCTCCAACCATGTGCTCACAACCCACCATTAATCAAGTTTTAGTTGGCAAATTATTTAATTTCTCAATCACGATTGACCATCGTGAGCTACCATTAAATAGCCATCATTAAGATATAAGTGAAACATTTATTATCCCATTAGTGTACTAATGTCTCTAAGCATGGCTAAACAATTATATCTAATATCTAGTTGAACCATTATATAAGTTTCACTAGTCAAATTATAACCCAATGTATCAAGGAATAGGGTAATCAATAAAATGGCCATAAACAAAGGAATAGGTTCACACCACCCGGTGACATTCGAAAATAAATGCACATTTGAAATAAATAGAGAATTTAAATATAAGATCAACATACTCAAAAGATTGTGTTTGGGATCTGTGTGACTTGCCTTGCAGTAGTCGATCTTCAATTAGTCTTGTGGAACACTTTCGATGCTCACACGAACCTTCGAAACGACGAAAACAACAAGCTAACACGCAAAATAAGGAAAAATACTAAGAAACTCCAAATAAACGGTACATAAAAAGTAAACAAACATGTAGATCATGACTTTAGATGAATTTAGAGACTTGAACGGCCTCATTCCAAATTCATATGAATTAGTTATGAATTTTACAGGTTTTAATCCAATTAAGCCTATTAAAGAAAAGACTATTCCAAATTAATTGAATAATTTACAAATAATTTATAACTGAGAGAAAAGATTAAAAACATCATCCGGTAAAAAGATTGGATCAAATTTAGTAGATAACATATAGCAAAAAGGAATAATATGTTATTGAAAAGAGATAGAAATTATTTGTATTTACTTTGGATAGCGGAGATTGAGTTGACCGGATTTGACAAGGATTGAATGGCTCAGATTGATATGATCTAGGGTTTAGATATGGCTACCACATGGGACAGGAAGATGATATAGCACTGAGGTGGCGGCTAACGAGGCGATGACGTTGACAATGACGTGGCGACGACGTGGCAACTATCGGTGCTGACGTGAACACGCCACGCGGGATAGATGGCCGGCAGCACGGGGTTCGATGGTCGCCGGTGAAACATGGCACGACGACGCAAATAGAGGACACCGGGAGAGAGAGCACGATGAGAGGAGCTCACCGAGGGGCGGCGCGATGACGGACGATGACGGATAACGACCGGCGGCAAGGTAGATGCGGCGGCAGCATCGGGTTGACGGTGGAACGGCGTTCCGGTGATCTTCAGCGGCAACGAAGGGGTGGACGGTGTCCTCCTCGCAGCTGCGAATCCAATGGAGGTGGCGGCGATCGAAGGCGGTGACGGGAGAAGCAACAGGGCTTCACCGGAGATCAAAAATAACGACGGTGAACTCGGCCTACACGGTGATAACGGAAACCGAGGGGTTTTGGTGGAAGAGAGGTGGTAGCCGGGGTAGAGCTCGGCCTTGCGAAGCCGGAGGAAGTGGCGGCGCTGGACGGCATCGAACGAGGCGGCGTCTAGCAGCGGCTGGAGGTTGGCGGTGGCGGTGGAAAGAGAGCGAGGTCGCAGGGAGGCGGTTAGGGCGTGAGAAAACTCGGGAAAAAGAATGGAAACTGAGGAGGGGACCGAGGGGGTGATATTTATAGGCAAAGGAGGAAGAATCCGGGCCCAAAACGAGAGGATTTGGTGACGGAAAATTTGGTTTATCCCGAGTTCACCGGATAAGAACAAGGCCGAAATTTGTGGGATTTAGCACGAATTTGATGGGGATTTCTTGGGGATAAGGTGGAGGAGATTGAGGGTAATCCGTTCCCGCAACTAATTTGGAAGGGGAGCAACGGGGAAGCCGGATTTAACGCGAGATGGGGCGGCAGTACTGTGCACGCACGGGAGAGAGCGCTCCGTTCGGGAGGTTGAAGAAGCATAGTGCGCAGGGAGGTAAAGTAGACTTTCTGGGTAAAAGGCCAGCGAAAAAAGAAAAGGAAAAGGGAGAAGGAGGCAAAGAAGACTTAGGGAAGGGAAAGAAAAAGAAGAATCAAAGGGAGGCAAAGCAGACTTTTTCCAGATTCAGCCCAAACCTGGAAGGGAAGATTTTTAATTACTTTTATAATTAAATTAATTACTAAAATGATCTTTGAATTTCAAAAAAATACTTCCGATGCTCAAATAATTCCAAGGAAAGTCCTGCAAATACTTGAACAATCAAAGTATTTATCAAAACTATAACTGGACCATTTAATGATTAATTTATTATTTAAATAGTTACTTAAATGTTCTTTGTATGATTAAAATTAGTAATTGAGCTCTGAAAAATCCGAGAAAATTGCAGAGAGTAGTATTAACCATGGAGAATTTAATAAAAATTAAATCCGGCCATGTTTTATTTAGAAAATTTTGTTTCCCACATTAACTTCACTTATAAATTAATGAATATTTAATATAAATTCCAGGAATAATTCATTAAATAATTTATAAATCCCCGAAAGGATAGTAGTGTGGAAACTGAAAGTTAACACTTTATGTGCACAAAACTCCTTTAAAGATCCATATAGCATATAGATGACATTAATCAGATGCATATGCGCGCAGATGTATATTCATGGAAGCTGCTAGCTAAGTGAAGTGAGTAATTTGCATGTTGGTACGTACAGCTTGATATGGACGCACAAGAGTCGGCAGCAAGCTTGAGACACATATTCACAAATTGATTAATTCTGTTTCTGTGCAATTCTTTAGGTCACATGCATGTGGATGAATGAGGATGATAAAGTAGGAGTGGTGGTGCAATTAATTAAGTAATTACTAGTTAACACGGATGCATGCTAACTCCGAAAGAAAGAGAGTGAGAGTGAGAGTGAGAGTGAGAGTGAGAGATTGTTATTATTAGTTAGATGCATATATACATGTACAGAGAGAGATATGCACGCAGCACGCACATGGAGTTTTCATGGAAGCTATATAGCTAGCTAGCTAGCTAGCTAAGCTAGGTGATTAGTTGATTTGCATGTACGTAGAGGCTGATATCGACCGGTCGATGGATCGATAGTTAACGCGCACGATCGAGTTAGCTGAGTTAATTATATATGCACGCAAGCATATACTAGTATCTCTATATATACATGACTTGAGTTGCATTGTGAAACACACAAGCTAAAGCTAAGGTAAGACGCACAAGCTTCATCGATCGATCATGGCATCTGCTCGGTTTTGTGCCATCGTAGTTTTGGTGTGCTTTTACGTGATGATAATAGTGCCACCGCCGCCGACAGCCGCCGACGGCTCAGCTGGACGTGCCGAAGCCCCCGGCGGACTGCAGCCTGAGAAGCAATCTTTGCTGTTCGGACCTGCTAAGTACATCTGCTCCGACTCAGCGTGCAAGGACTGCCTCCTTAAGGCAGTCAAGTCCTGCTTCAGCATCTGGTCCGTGACATTCACTCCCTTCGAGTCCGCAATGTGCTTTGTTAAGCACGTTTTCATGGACGACCCATGCTTCTTCTCCCGCCACTAGTTAGCTAGTGGTAGCTTGCTGCATGCTGCTGCTTGCATGCATATATATATATGTATCATCTCTCCATCTTATATGCCGCCTGTGTGTGTACTACTACTAGCTACTGTTCGATCGATCGACCGGTCTGCATGTGAAGCATCGATCACCCTCCACATGTAAACAACTCCATCGATCGATCCTAATTATTAATAAATAAGATCAAGGGATCGCCCGGATCCATTGGTGCTATCATATGGATATTTATCTGTTTATGTTGTTTTTAGATTTTTCATGCATCGATCTCATATATATTGCATTTGCATAATTTAATTTAATTAATTTGTGCAAATGGAACGACACATGCATCCTATTGGGACTACACAAATATATATATGTGTGTATGAATTCTATATCCAGTTCACCTCGATCGATTAAAAATGTTAAAAACATTCAAACTTTATTCAAATTGAAATGCAAAAAGTAAACTTGTTTAATTTGAATTTTACAAAAATCAACTATACTTGACATAAAAAAAGTCCCATAATTTCACCAACAAAAAAACCGTGTCCCCCAACACCTTGCCGCTCCTGACAAAGCTGGCCTCCTCACCGTGCGTCGCAGCCAACCGAAGAGACGACACGCGCATGAGATTTGATGATTTCTGCATCAGAGATACTTGTCTGGTTGGTGACATGTGGCTGAGATATCTGATTATCCAGATTATTTGTTCTTAAGCACTGAATTAACTATGGTTTATTTATTCTTTAACCCTGAACCAATTAACCACGGATTATTTACTCTTAAACTTTGAATTAGTCATGAATTAATATTATCCAGCCAACATTACTTATGTGAACAGAACACACACACCAAACAAGTCCCATGGAGCTTCAACCACTCACCAACTGTTAGATGAAACGCCTCCAAGGCATCATCAACTTGGCCCTTGGCTCTCCCAGTTGAGCAAAGCTGCAGTGAGCGCGCACAAGTAATAATATTTCAGGTGCCTAGGTGAGCTGATCAAGGTGCTCTGAGCAAGCACAACCTTCCCTGCTTTCATACTCAGTTATCTGTACTATGTCGCTTGTTGACAATAAAATGAGACCATAATATGTTTGTAACTTGCTTTCATGAGCTGGCCAAGGTTATGAAACAAAAGGTGCCTCCAGATGCATATTTGTGTGGGAGTTCTTACAAATGCAAGAAAGTCATCGAAGAAGTATGCAAGTCCGAAAGATTTATGTTATGCCGGTCCAAAAGATTGATGTTTATAAGAATGATTCAATGCTATAAGGAGCTCGTGCAAAACGTTTCCTTAGTCGGATACTGAAGATGTCTGCGTAAACATATTTTTCCGAGCGGTTCTAGATGCGCTTGTAAAAATCCACGATTTTCCGTAGGCCTCGTTTGCAGGCGGAGCAGAAGAGCCCATTTAAATTTCTTATGGGTTTGATTCACAGAAGTTTTTTTTTAATCTACCCTATAATCACTAACTAATTCTTACATCCTTCATACTTCATCATTCATCAAATCCAATAGATAAAAATCTTCCAATCGAATGCACCAGATCCACCCACGTTTTCCCTCAACCTCCTCTACATTCGCGTTCCCCCGTACGCTCGCCCCTCCCAATCCCCGACCCATGCAACTTCATCCCCCTCCACACTCCCCACCTAATCCTATCGAGCTGCTCTGACCCTCCTCGATGTCTCCTCCACGCTGCCGCTGATCTCTTTCCCTCTCCTGACCCGCGCCCTCTGCCCGCGTAAACCCTAATCTCCTCGTCCTCCTTGCGGATCACCGTCACCCTCCCCTCGCCGTTGCGATAAGGGTGACGCCCTCCGGTTTGCTCCGCGACGCCCCCAATCTCCGCCTCGTCACCTGCCTCCCTGCAGCCACCGAATTCCACCGACGGATCAGCGTCCCCCAGACATGGTTTGCTCCTCGTCGTCACCGGTCTCCGCCTTATCGCTCATGTTGCCGCCTGCTTCCCTCGTCCTCCTCACGGACCGATGCTACCACCATTCTCCTCCTAGCGACAACACCGTCGCCTGCCTTGACGTTCTCCTCCGTGCCTCCCCCCGTCTCTTTATTCCCCATCCAAAAATTTCATCCATAATCATCCAAAAGAAAAAAACAAAAGTATCATTTTGCTATTACATTCTGTGTACGTTATTGTGGAGATTATGGGTACCGTATACCCATAGATCTAGTTATCCGATTGGATATAAGGGATATGTTATGTATATAGAATATGTATAATATTAGGATTCGTGTATTATATTGACTTGTTTATCAAGGCACGGCCTGTAGTCTTGGTTTGCTAAGATTGTAAATTAGTTATATGAGATTTAAACCGTAAGGGGATAAATCTTATCTTGTAAACCCTTATCTCTCTGGTTATATAAGGAGGATGGGGTGCTCCTCGCGGCCATAAGCATTACTAGATCGTTAGATCAATACACAACTTGGAGGCTCAAAACCCTGAAATAGGAGTAGGGTATTACTTCTTTGTGAAGGCCTGAACCTGTCTAAATCCTTTGTCTGATAACCCATCCACTTTTCCATCTTGTTTGCTACCCCTTTTTATATTGCCGAATTCTAGTTTCGACAGTTGGCGCGCCAGGTAGGGGGCGTCAAGTTCATCGCCGATGAAGTGAGATGGGATCATCATCAGGCATCGACAACTACGCCTTTCCCCCTGGGCAGGCGTACCGCTTTGGCAGCCTCGACTTCATCACCGACGACTTCGGCAAGATCACTCTCCTCGACTTGGCATCCAACCAGTCGAGAGGAGACAACATCTCTTGGCCGCTAGGTTTACCTTACGCGGCCAGGACCAGCGCTAGAATACTCTCCCACAAGATGGCCTCAAACCACTCGGGAAAAGCATCTACATCAACTTCTCTTCCTACGCCAAGCCCACCTCAAGATGAACAAGTGTACCCGATGATCGTCATGGAGTTACCGCTAGATCTGTTCACGATTTCTGGATCAGGGTCGCCATCCCCTCGAGGGTTGAGATCTGATCCGGTCTCCTTTAAGATTGGATCTAGCTGCAGGGAGGTCAACGTCGTGCTCCCACCACTCGGATCCTGCTCCACCACCGAGCTTAACGCCTATGCCAGTTCTTCAGAAGAAAGTGTCCACGACAACCCACCCGACGCCGAGATTGGAGATGACTCCGACTTCGACGATGACTACGTCTTCAACAGCGTCTTCATGGCGAACAACGACACCGATGCTGAGGTAGCCGCGAGGCTGCAAGCAGAGGAGGCTACTCGAGTTGGAGTTGAGCAAGAGAGGATCAGATTGGATCAAGAACGCGCCAGATTGGATCAAGACAGAGCCAGACTGGATCAGGAGCGACAAGCCCAGCCAGAACAAGAATGCCAACACAGGGAAGCTGAAGACAGGAGATGTAGGGAAGATGAAGAGCGCAGAAATAGAGATCTGGCTGCGGTAGGGGGTAAGGCAAGAAATCTTATTGGACAAACTATTGTCGATAACACCAACGTGTTCCTTACGCCGCAACAAAACTCTGTCGGGGCAGTCACCCTCCTTGATGCGTTACTCGGCGCAGCTTCGCCTCACGTCACTCCGCTGATCAATCAAGTCAAAACTCTTGTTGCAGCGACCGTCCCGACTACTGAAGCAAGCCGACGACCCAGTAAGTCCACATCAAGAGTACCAGGTGGCAGTCGCGCACCTCCATCATGAGTGAGAGACAGGAGAAGCAAGACCAATTCATGCGTCGACGACAGCAGCGGAGCACGCCGAGAACAGTCGGCTCAGTCACCCATGGGCTACTTCGCCCAACCGTCACATCATACCAGAGATCGCAGAATCCAGTCCAACTATCATAGTCCCTCCAGGGCTTCAATCGACCTAAGGGACACCCTTAACCATAGGCGAAGAGAAAGAGGCATCGTTGTACAAGACGACGAGGACTGTGAAGGGATCCCGGTTTTCACCAGTGACCTGCGTCGAATGAATTGGCTGACTGGCTTCAAGCCGACTGGCATCGAGAAGTATGACAGCAAAACCGACCCCGAGTCGTGGTTAACCGTCTACACACTCACAATTCACGTAGCAGGAGAAGACAACAAAGTCATGGCGATCTATTTGCCGGTGGCATTGACTGACTCGGCCAGAAACTGGCACGCCGGGTTACCGCGAAGCACCATTGGCTCCTAGAGCGAGCTTCGCGACCACTTCATCGCCAACTTCCAGGGTACTTTCAAGCGCCCTGGGACACACTTCGAGCTATACAACATCGTGCAGAAGCCGGATGAGACCCTGCATGAGTACATACGATGCTTCTCCGAGAAGCGCAACAAGATTTCTAACGTCACCGACGACAACATCATCGCCGCATTCACACGGGGACTTCGCTACGATGTATTCATTGGAAAATTCAGCTCCAAACCTCCAAAGAGAGTCAAGCAGATGTTCGAGAAGGCAAACGAATACGCCAAGTCAGATGACGCAGTCAAAGCTTCAAGGCAATCGACAGGAGGCTAGAAGAAGAAGGATAATGACATCACGGCGGGACCCAGTGGGAGTGGTGGAAAGCACAAGGATCACAAGCGTAAGCCCGAGGATCTAGTCACCACCACTTCGAACCACCAAAGCCAGTGCCTCCGGGTCACCACCTACGACAGGATAATGAACGGCCCCTGCACGCATCATCCTAATAAGGGACACCGACCAAAGATTGTTTCATCTACAAGCAATTCGTAGAAAGATACGCCTCCCAAATCAAGAAGCCGACTGAAGGAGAATGAACTTCTGCACAAGAAGAATGATGACGAGCCAAGCCAAGGGGCGTACCAAGATCGCAGAAGAGAGCTAAATCATATCTTCGGAGGACTGCTTGCTTATGAGTCCAAGAGAAAGCAGAAGCTCACCGATAGAGAAGTCAACGCGGCACAACCTGCAGTCCGCCAATACTTGCGATGGTCGGAGCTCCCTATTAGGTTCGACCGCTTGGATCATCCCGACCGAGTGGTCCACCCGGGGTGGTACCCCCTAGTACTAGACCCAGTCGTCCGTAATGTCAAGCTCAAGCGCACCCTTACTAATGGAGGTAGCGCATTCAACATCCTCTTCACCAAGACCCTGGATGAGATGCAGATCCCGCGTTCCGAGATGAAGCCGAGTACCGCCCCTTTCCACGGAGTTATCTCAGGGCTATCTTCGACACCACTCGGCTAAATCATTCTCCCAGTGATGTTCGGAACGAAGGAGAATCTCCGCACGGAGAATATCAGCTTCGAGGTTGCGGACTTCGAGATTGCCTATCACGCCATCCTCGATCGCCCGACGCTAGCCAAATTCATGGCTATACCCCACTACACCTACATCATGATGAAGATGCCTGGACCACGCGGAGTCATATCCCTGCGAAGCGACGTCAAGCAGGCTCTCACCTGCGACAAGGAGAGCTGCGAGTTGGCCCAATCTCGTGAGAGATCAGTCGGCCAACAGGAGATCCAACTGGCGGAATCTACATCGCAAGAAGGTGAGATTCCTGCCAAGAAGACGACCAAGAATGGAGAAGGCGATGCCAAAACCAAGAAGATTTCTTTAGATTCCTCTGATCCTTCTAAAACTGCTATAATAGGCACTGAGTTAGATAGCAAATACAAAAGCGCGCTCATCACCTTTCTTCGAGCTAATCAAGATATTTTTGCGTGGAAAACATCTGATATGCCTGGTATTCTTAGAGAGGTGATCGAGCACTCCTTAAATATTAAAGAAGATGCCAAACTTATCAAGCAACGACTCCGCCGATTTGCACAAGACAGAAGAGACGCCATCAAAGAAGAAGTAACCAAGCTATTTGCGGTTGGTTTCATCAAGGAAGTCTATCATCCCAACTGGCTCGCCAACCCAGTTCTGGTTCGCAAGAAGATAGGACAATGGTGCATGTGCATCGACTACACGGCCTTGAACAAGGCTTGCCCTAAAGACCCTTTCGGCTTACCCCGCATAGATCAAGTGGTAGATTCAATAGACGGATGCGAGTTGCTCAGTTTTCTTGACTGCTACTCGGGATACCACCAGATCAGCTTGAAGGAATCCAACTGCTTGAAGACCTCATTCATCACCCCGTTCGGAGCATATTGCTACATCACCATGCCCTTCAGACTGAAGAACGCAGGGGCTACCTACCAATGCATGATCCAACGGTGCCTTGCAACCCAACTCGGATGCAACGTGGAGGCCTACGTCAACGATGTCGTCATCAAGACCAAGCAGAAGGACAATTTAATACAAGATCGGGAGGAGACGTTTGCAAATATACGTGCTTTCAGAATGAAGTTAAATCCTGAGAAATGCACCTTCGGAGTACCGTCAGGAAAACTACTCGGCTTCATGGTGTCTCATAGGGGCATCAAAGCCAACCCAGAGAAAATCAACGCAATCCTAAAAATGAAGCCCCCCGAGTTCTCAGAAAGATATCCAGAAGCTTACCGGGTGCATGCCTGCTCTCAGCAGTTTTGTTTCAAGGCTTGGAGAACACGGGATGCCCTTCTTCAAATTGCTCAAGAAGAACGATGATTTTCAATGGACCCCGGAAGCTCAAAAGGCATTCAAAGATTTCAAGACGTTTCTGACAACTCGGTCAGTGCTAGCCTCGCCACTACCACAGGAGCCACTGCTACTTTTTGTATCGGTGACTTCAAAGGTGGTGAGCACAGTCCTGGTCGTTGAGCGTGAAGAAGAAGACCGCACCCAGAAAGTCCAGCGACCGATTTATTTTGTGAGCGAAGTTCTCGCTGACTCCAAGACCCCTTATCGCCAAGTGCAGAAGCTGTTATACGGAGTCCTAATTACTGTCAGGAAGCTGGTCAACTACTTCCAGAGCCACCCGGTCACGGTGGTCACATATTTTCCGCTCAGTGATATTCTCCCCAAGAGCTGATGGCCTTGGACATCACTTTCAAGCCCCGAGTGTCTGTAAAGTCGCAGGTGCTTGCGGACTTCGTCGCTGAGTGGACCGAGTGCTAAGAAGAGGTGCCTACGCCAAAGATGGAATACCGGACAATGCACTTCGATGGGTCAAAGAGGATTTCTGGAGCTGGGGCAGGAGTCGTCCTGATTTCCCCGACTGGAGAACTCTTGAGCTATGTTCTTTGGATTCACTTCTCAGCATCACACAATGTAGCCGAGTACGAAGCTCTTCTACATGGACTGCGGCTCGCTGTTTCCGTAGGGATTCGACGCTTAGTAGTCCGAGGAGATTCTCAACTTGTGGTCAACCAAGTAATGAAGGATTGGTCATGCCTCGACGACAACATGGCCGCTTATAGACAAGAAGTCCGTAAATTGGAAGATAAATTCGACGGTTTGGAGCTAACTCACGTTCTCTGACACAACAATGAAGCGGCCGACCGACTGGCTAACTTTGGATCAAAAAGGGAAACCGCCCCTTCACACATCTTTGTAGACCACCTTTACCAGCCTATTGTTTCAAGCAATTTAATTACGGAAAAGGAAGCTGGAGAACAGGTACTACTTCTTGACACCGACTGGAGGACACCCTTCATTAAGTATTTGAAGCATTAGCAGTTGCCTCCCGACAAAAACGAGGCCGAACGTGTTCATCGCCGCTCCAAGACTTATGCCCTCGTAGAAGAAGAATTATACAAGAAAAGTCCGTCTGGAATATTGCAAAGATGTATCTCTCTCGAGGAAGGCATACAGCTCTTAAAGGATATCCACTCGGGAGTGTGTGGCAATTACGCGGCAGCACGAACAGTAGTCGGAAAGGCGTACCAACAGGGTTTCTTCTGGCCTACAGCAGTCAGCAATGCGGATAAAATAGTTCGAACTTGTGAAGGTTGTCAATTCTTCGCAAAACAGACCCACCTGCCAGCCCAGGAGTTGCACACTATTCCCCTTTCTTGGCCTTTCGCGGTCTGGGGACTGGACATGGTAGGCCCTTTCAAAAGGGCACAAGGTGGATACACGCACCTCTTCATAGCGGCGGATAAATTCTCCAAATGGATTGAGGCAAAACCAGTGGCAACTATCACCGTGGACAAAGCACGTGACTTCTTCATCAACATTGTGCACCGCTTCGGCGTGCCTAACCGAATCATCACTGACTTCTTATGGTCATTGCGTACTACTCCGAGTCGCGCAATGGGCTAGTCACCCTTCTTCTTGGTATATGGCGTAGAAGCTATGTTGCCGAGCGAGATAGAGTTCGAATCCCTCCGTGTTCGCAATTTCAATAATGAACACCACGAGCATGACAGAGTTAACGATCTGACCCGACTGGAAGAAGCTAGAGAAGTAGCACTCATTCAGTTAGCCAGATATTTGTAAGGTCTACAACGCTATCAAAATTGCAACGTCAAATCACGAGTCTTCATAGTCGGTGACATGGTTCTTCGGAAGATTCAGACGACTAAAGATAGACACATACTGTCACCCTTGTGGGACGGGCCATTTATAATAGCGGAAGTCACTTGTCTGGGAGCCTACCGACTGAAACGTAAAGACGAAACGATCGCGGACAATTCATGGAACATAGACCATCTTCGGCATTTTTACACCTAGAGGTTTTATTGTAATTCTCTCCCTTAGACTGCTGACTCAATACTTTCTCTCGTGTAGCCAGTCGGGGGCTATTAATAATAATGGAGTATGATATCAGTTTGTTCATGTGATTTATCATTGACCCTATTTAAGTTTAGATTTAGTGGATGAGGACTAAAAACTTTTTAACGGCCGTGACGAGCTCTAGGCTTGAAATAGTCAGAGAGAAGTTTTAAGAAATTTGAAGCTAGATTTACAACTTAATGCATGGCATAAATAAGACACTATACAAGAATAGAGTAACTTCGCAAATCAATTTACCCATGGAAACAGAAGCCTAAGACTTAAAGTTTTCTAATACATCAGAGGCAATCTTCTCGACTGAATCTTGTGCCTGGTTGATCAACTCGAGGGCCTCTTCATCTGTGGTGCTGTCAGCAAAGCCATCCCCCACAGCTTCAATATCCACTCAGGGATACAAAGATTTCACTATGGCCAAAGCTTGGCTCGCACCATTGCCGCTGCATCCTTAATGTTATTAAAGTACTTAGCCAGAGCAGTGCGGAGTCCTTCAAAGATTTGAACGGCATCTTCCTGATCGGTCCCAAGTCCATTCTGATATATTGCGTTCAGGATCGGGGCAGCGGCGTTAGCTATATCATCTCGAACGCTTTCCACTTTTTTCACCTGCTCGGTGAAGACATCAAATTGAGCCTTGGTGCTCAGCTTACGATCTGCATCTCCATAAGTTAAAGTTAGAATCCGACTAAGTATGATGATTTCATTTGCAAAGTAAAGAGAGACATAATATTACCTTCAAGGGCTTCTTCAGCCTTGGCCTTGTCAGCTGCTAGTTGGGCGTTGGTTTCTTCAAGTTTCTTCAATTGGGCAGTCAGAGATTCGATCTTTGTTGTTTGAGCTGCAAGAAGATAGATAAGTTTGCTAGGCTAGTTTAATCACATTGAATCTGTGATGGAGGTTCTTACCTCCAATTGTGCCCCAGTGATCAAAGCTGACATCCATGAGCTGATTGATCTGCTCTTTCAGTTTTCTTTCTTTGTTCTAGGCATCTTCCCGAGTCCACTTCAACTCGGCCTCGACCTTTTCGAGAGTTTCGAGATGCGGCACAAGCCTCTCCAGTGCGCTTGTTTTGGCCTCGTTCCGAAGATGGATTCTCTTAGAGATATTTTGGTTTAGCAAGGCGACTGAGGCAACCGATAAAGACAAGGGAAGAAGGACTTACGTTCACCAGCCGAGTGGATTCACTCAAACTCTTTTTCAGCATGCGGAGTTCCTCATCTTCTTTTTGGCGGTTTATCACCACGCCTTGCAGAACACCATCTCTGTCCCTCCATTGAAGCTTGGTCGGAGGAAGGGAGTCTTTGGTCGACTTGATCCTTAAGATTTCCTCCTCCTCTTCATCAATTAGAGGACCTAGTTCGCGAAGTTTTGAGTTATTGAAACAAAGTCTAGAGATGAGTTGGAATAGAGTAAGAAGGCCTACCTGATATAATCTTGGAGCCCTTAGAGGATGGATCTTTGGTCTAGCCAGTCGGCTGGCCAGCAGGTCCAGCTCTTCAGTGCTTGGCGGTGGAGAGCTTGTCGTTTCTTTCTTGTCTCCTCCTTGGTGATGTCTAGGAAGCGGGTCTTGGACGAGTCTCTCGGGATCTCCCTTGTCCAACTGAGTCTTGGCTCGGGGTTCGCTTCCTGGAACAGCAGTGGTTTTCTCCGACTAACCCTCAGTCGGGGGTTTGACTTCGGGAGCAGTAGCAGTTTTCCCTGACTGGATCCTAATCGGGGGCTCGGGCCTCGATTCGGATGGAGTGTTGATGGACGGAGCCTTATCTTTACCGCTCAGGTCAATATCTTGTGGTTTTCTGCATTTGGTGTATTGGATTTTTGGTATTGATGGTTTTCTAGTTGAGGATGAAAAAGTACAAGCATGAAAAGTTTGAAGGATAATAATACCTTGAAGATCTCTGGAACTTGGGAGCAAGCCGAGTGGCAGGAGATTTAGATGGAGCTGGCGTAGTGTTGGACTACAGCTCATTCGCTTCATCGTCAGAGTCGCTGCTGACCAATTTTCTCCGTTTCATTTTCTCCTTCGGATCATTCTCTTCGGTGGCCTGCTTGCTTTTGGCAGTTGGGTTGATGGTGGGACCGCCGGATGGTAGGGTTTTCTTTGGTGCCGATTCCTTAGGAGCAGGCGTAGGAGGTCTTGATAAGAAACACCGGTTCTCCTGGAAAACAGATTTTGGAAAGATTAATAGAATGCCCGAGTTAATCTACCCTATAATCCACCAACTTGTTTTACTCATCATCATCATCATTGGACAAATCCAACACACCTCATCACTCAGCACTTATCCAACGGTACAGATATCGACGCACTCCAACCCCCCTCTCTCCCCCGCGCACGCGCAGCCTCTCTTTCCACCGTAACTGCCATCCCCCACGATCGCTCTCTCGATCCCTACTCACCGCGATCAATCCCCGCTGCCAGGTCGCTGCTCGCCTATCTTCTCCTCACCGCCACCGATCCCCGCGGCCCTCCCGTCGCCAGGTCACCGCCTGCGTCGATCTGCTCCTCGCCGCCACCGATCCCCGCCACCAGGTCGCTGTTCGCCTATCTTCTCCTCACCGCCACCGATCCCCATCGCCCTCCCGTCACCAGGTCGCCGCCTGCGCCGATCTTCTCCTCGTCGCCAGGTTACCCCGATCTCTCCTGCCGGCGTCACCCCAAGGTCAAGGCGCCGCCCGCGCCGATCTGCTCCTCGCCGCCACCGATCCCCGCCGCCGGAAGCCCTCCCGTCGCCAGGTCGCCCCGATCTCTCCTGCCGGCGTCGCCCCAAGGTCAAGTTGACGACCGCGCCGAACTGCTCCTCGCCGCCACCGATCCCCGCCGGCGGAAGCCCTCTCGTCGCCAGGTCGCCCCGATCTCTCCCGCCGGCGTAGCCCCGCAGGTCAAATTCGCCCCCACAGGTACATTGCTTTGTCCCATTGCTCCCGTAGTGCTCGATGAAATGCCTTTAGGGTTCTTTTGGGGCAAAAAGTTTAGGCAAAAATTCACTTGAGGCTTTCATAAATGTCAGCTGAATGAGTATTGATTTAATCATCATGTAATTCCCTAGGAAACCTATTGATGTTTGTGTAGTTTTTGAGAGCAAATTTCTTGGCTGTTGAATGCCTTGTTTGGTAAATAAAAATTGCCTTTTATGGATTCTGATCATGGTGAATCATGGTGAATGTATACATCAAATTTAGGTATTGGCAACTTGTGTTTTTTGTTGGTTGAGATGTCGGTTTAGTTTTTTTGGCAACCTTGTCTCATGCATGAATGAGAATCGGCATATCTTAGGGGATGCTGGACAAAGAGAATTATCAGTGGTTTTGCTAACACACCAAATATTTTGGCTTTAAAGAAATGTACTGTAAGGACCCCCGTTTTGCAACAGGAATCACTCGTGTATTCTGTGCCATTTCCCTGGATCAAGTAGTTTGGCACACACGCTACATAGTTGAATTACCAAAAGCGCATACATATGCGTCGTGTACGAATTATTACATCATAGGCCCGAAGGCGTAGTTTTAGAACAAAGGACCGAACGGTCCGGAATACAGTCCAAAACAGAATATAGATAAGTAGCGGAGTGAAGGCAGCGGCATCGTCACTTCCACAGGCAACGACCGTATCTAGACCTAGTGGGCACCCTCATCTTCCGCATCCTCTTCGTAGTAGGCGTATGGATCTTCCGAGTTGCAAGGGTGAGTACCAACCGTACTCAGCAAGTCACCACAACAACGATGCATATGAAGGATTTTTATTCAAGGCAAGGCAAAGGCTCATTTGCATAAAGCTGGTTTTGCAATCATTTTCACAAACCTAAGACTTAGCATAACTGGTCAAGTTTTAATACCAGAGTTTAATTTAAGCAACGGCGGTTCTGTCTACCATCCATTGTGATCCCAAGGATGGCTTTCCGCCGTTGGTCGTCATGGTTTTCTGTGGACGCCCACCTTCCCTGCTCTCGGGGAGTGGCTCCAACAGCATAAAATTCATCATGCACTAACCCATCCCACACAGCTTAAGAGTTTATAGTCTAGCCAAGTGTAATACATGTCCCGGTGCTCAATATCCGTGAGCACGGCTATTCGAATAGATTTGATTTACTCACACTGCAGTGGATGTACACTTTACCCGCACTCCGCGACTGCCCAACACATGAGCCTCGTCCCAACACATGAGACGCGTCGCGGCAAAGCCTTTCGATAACCTTGCATTGGCAGTACCCGCTCCATGAACTATCATCCTCATGCACTCTAGGCGTATCTGTTTCTAGCAGTGAGAGGAGTTCTGGCGCTCCCGGGAAGGGAAGTCTCACACGCACGTAAAGTTTATAGTTTAAGTTTAGATTCTCACTCTCACACACGTGGCAGTCCTACAAATGGCGACACCGACGTAGGGCACGCATCGCGGCCCTACCTCAACGGCTGCCCCACCGTAGCGCACCTGTCTCACACACGGGGGTGAACCATCTATGCAAGGATACTGCCTCTGCTCGGCTATCTAGTCCGCTAGGTCTATACCCATCTGAGAAGTGCGGTTGTACGAGGGTCGTTTCATGCTTAACTTCATGGCTCGGTCCTTAACTGACCGTGGACGGTACTAGCCTTTTCCAGATACCACCCAAATCCACCATCCGCCCTAGTCGAAAATAGTTGTTTAGTTTCATTTCTCCTTTCACAAATCATGTCATCATATCATGGCAATGTGGCGCTCATGTCTCCACATGCCGCATCTCAATTACCTTCCCAAAGGTAATTGCCCAAGCATATAGCGTTTTGATAAACATGAGTATGCATGATTCTAGAATAGCATTACTAAGCATTTGTCATAATTGACTAGGGACTCATACGTAACATGGTTATAAGAGGATAGGGGGTGAACAATATTCAAGGCATGGCACAACGACAAGTAGGATGTTCATCATTGCATGCAACTTTATTTGCAAACAAAATAATTTCGTAATTTGGGATCGATATGTTCAAGGAATAGTGATGTCTTGCCTTGCTCGAAGTCCGGTGGTTCTTGGTCTTCGGTCGGACTCACAGCTCCCTCGGGATCTATAATTACGTGCGAAAGGAATTGAATTCATTTAGAATTCAATTTAATTTCCAACAAAATCCAGTTTAAAGAAAAGATCGAGCGCGAGCGTTAAACGACGACGTCGGTTCCATTTTGTTTAAAAAATAATACTATTTTGATTTTTAATACCGTTGTTCTAAAATATTAGCGCTAGCCAATTTAAACTATTAATCCGATTTGATTTACGCGTCTCGAATAAATTAGAGACCGATAATAAAAGGTAACCCTACCCAGTGAATAGTCAGCTAAAATAATCACGACGGGTAATTTAGCGGATAGACCTATTATTGAGTAGGAACCAACTAGATACCGACTAAATAAATATTTAAATAGATACGAACGATCGCATACATACGATAGCAATTTAAAAAAAAAACGACCGGTAATTAATCCTCCGACTATATATATATATAAACGACGAGCGAAATTTAACTAATAAAAATCTACATAATCAGCTAAGTACATTGCTAAGCATTAACCATTAAAGAATAATCTAGTTAGGTGAACATTTTAAATTGCAATTAAATGTCCGATATAATTCTACCCTGCGTTTCCAAAATAACTGATGTCGGTCTATCTTATTATTTAATTAAACTAACACTTTATATTAATCTAGCACATATATTCGAGATAAACAAAATTAAGTTCCTAATCCTCTAATTTTACCTCTCTCTATTTTATTTTTATTTTTATATATTTTTTTCCTTTCTCTCTCTCCCTTTTCTTTTCCTCTTTTTTTTCTTTTCATTTCTGCCTTCTCCCTTCTTCTTTTCTTCTTCTTCCTCCTCCGTTCCTCTCTTTTCTCTCTCTCTCCCTTCCTACTGCCTCTCTCTCTCTCCGTCGATAGAAAGGGAGGGGAAGGAGGAGGAGGGGGGGGGCTCACCTACGGCGGCGGCGACCGGGGCAGGGCGGCAGCCGGTGGCGACGGTGGCGCAGCCCAAGCGGCGGCAAGGCGGCAATGGCGCTCGGCAGTGGGGCGCGGCAGTGGAGGAGAAAGGAGGGGAGTGGAGGGATGGTGTGGGGGAGAAAGGGCTCGGCCGGGGGGAAATTTTATAGGCCGGGCCGGGGAGGCGCGGTGGACACGGCAGCATGGCGCGCGGTGTGGGGGAGGCGTACGGTGACGTGGGCGACCGGCGACGTGGGCACGCGGCGGTACGGCGGCGTCATGGCGCGGCACAGCGGTGGGTGCACGCGGCGGGTACGGCGACGTAAGGCGGCGGCGTGGCGCGGGTACGGCGTCGCGCGCGTGGCGCAAGGCGCGGTACGGCCGGGCATGGGCGTGGACGGCGCGGCGACGGCGAGGGCGCGGAGCGTGAGCGGAGGTACGCGTGGGCAGTGTGCGCGCGCGGCGCGGCCGGGCGTCGTGCACGCGTGCGGCGCGGGCGGCGGCGAGGCGCATGCGCGGGCGGCTCGAGGGCGGTCGGCGTGCGGTGCGGGGCGGCAGGGCGGCACGCGGGCGGCGCGCGCGGGGAGGGCTTGGCACGGTAGGGCGGCGGCGGGCGGCGCGGACGCGCGGGCGCGGAGCGGCCCGAGGGCGGCTGGCGGCGCGGCACGGTGCGTGGGCACGCGAGCGCGAGCCGGGGGGGCGGGGAGACCCGGGCCGAACACTTGGCGGCCCGTGAATAGTGTTGGCAGGTTATTTTTGGCCCTTGGGCTAATTTTCTCCACAAAAATTATTCTAAAAATTGTGCCAGGTCAACCAATCAAATGTAAACAATATTGTCTAATATTTGTGGTAATTTATTTACTATTATTTATATTTATATATTTTATTCCTTCCCCTCTTTTCACCTGTTGGCCCCGTATTTCCGTATTTACGCGAATGTATTTTAATACCTCGGATTTATACTTGGCCTCTTATATTTGTGTACATATTTACGTATATGCTAGAAAATGCCCTCTTAACTTCAGGTCACTATAATTAATTATCTCCCTATAATACACCTTTGATTAATCTACCGTGAAGTCCAATAAAACATGCGAATAAATCTGGCATTATGCAATTTATATTAAAAAGTTTTTTGAGGGTCCATATTTTAGGATTTCGATTTCTGTTGGTCGAAATTTTTAGGGCGTTACAAACCTACCCCCCTTAAATAAATCTCGTCCCGAGATTTCTTACCGGTTGTCGAATAGTTGTGGGTACTCTGTCTTCAAGAACTCCTCGCTCTCCCATGTAGCCTCATCCTCTGTGTGATTACTCCATTGCACTTTGTACATACGCCACACTTTGGTTCGGGTTCCTTTTTCGGCCTCATCCAAGATCTTTACAGGGTGTTCCTGATAAGTGAGGTCATTTGCGATGTGGATTTCCTCCAACGGGGCTTGCTCTTCTGGCACTCTCAAGCATTTCTTCAACTGGGAGACGTGAAAAACCGGGTGCACGTCGGAAATGTTTTCCGGTAGTTGGAGCTGATAGGCAACTTCTCCTCAGTCTAGCGATTATTTGGAACGGTCCTACGTACCTTGGTGCTAGCTTTCCCTTGACTTTAAACCTTTTTGTACCCCTCAGCGGGGAGGCCCTTAGGTATACGTAATCTCCTTCTTTAAATTCTAGATCCCTTCTCCGAGTGTCAGCGTAGCTCTTCTGGCGTGACTGTGCCACCTTTAGTCGGTCACGGATTAGGCGAACCTTTCCTTCAGCCTTTTTGATTATATCGGGTCCGAATACGGCACGCTCTCCGGTTTCGGACCATATTAACGGGGTACGGCATCGTCGTCCGAACAATGCTTCATTTGGCGACATTTTTAGGCTAGCTTGATAACTGTTGTTGTAGGAGAACTCAGCATACGGTAGACACCTTTCCCAGTCCTTGCTAAAGTCCAGTGCACATGCTCTCAACATGTCCTCCAATACTTGGTTCGTCCTTTCAGTCTGGCCATCGGTCTGGGGGTGATATGCCGTACTAAATGCGAGGTAGCTTCCGAGGGCCTCATGCACTTTATTCCAGAAGTGTGAGGTAAACTGGGTACCTCGGTCGGATATAATCTTCTTTGGTACGCCATGAAGACACACGATCCTGGACATGTACAGCTCTGCTAGCTTGGCACTGCTATAATTTGTCTTCACAGGGATAAACCTCGCAGTTTTGGTGAGTCGATCTACGATTACCCAAATGGAGTCATAGCCTGTTGCGGTTTTAGGTAATCCAACAATAAAATCCATACCGATCTCATCCCACTTCCATTCGGGAATTTTGAGAGGTTGTAGTAACCCTGCTGGTCGCTGGTGTTCAGCTTTCACTTTTTGGCATACATCGCAGAGCGCTACGTACTCTGCCACATCCCGTTTCATATTGGGCCACCAGTATCCTTCCTTCAAATCCTGGTACATTTTCGTACCCCCCGGGTGTAGGGAGTAAGCCGATTCATGGGATTCCTTTAGTATGAGTTTCCTCAATCCTCCTTGTTCCGGCACGTAGATCCTCTTTTTATACCATAATATTCCTTCCTCGCTAACCGAGAACTCCTTCGCATGTCCTGCGGCCATGTGCTTCTTTACTTCCCGAACCTCTTTGTTATCCTTTTGAGCTTCTTCTATCTGTTTCCTCAGTAGGGGCTGTATTTCCAGGGTATTTATCTGTCCTTGCGGGATTAGGTGCAAGTTCAGGTGGGCTATTTCTTCTCTAAGCTCAGGGGCCATGTCGTCCATGCCTAGGTGATTACAATGGCTTTTGCGGCTTAGTGCGTCGGCTACAACGTTTGCCTTTCCTGGGTGGTAGTGAACCTCCAGGTCATAATCCTTGATTAGTTCTAACCACCGTCTCTGCTTCAGGTTTAGATCGGGCTGCGTAAAGATGTATTTCAGGCTCTTGTGGTCCGTGTAAATGTCGCAATGATTTCCAATTAAATAATGTCTCCAAATCTTCAGCACGTGAACCACTGCTGCCAACTCTAGATCATGGGTAGGATAATTTTCCTCGTGTGGTCGTAGTTGTCGTGAAGCATACGCCACGACTTTTCCTTCTTGCATTAACACTCCTCCCAGCCCCTGTCTCGAGGCATCGCAATATACTACAAAATCCTTCCGGTTATCAGGGAGGACTAGGACAGGGGCAGTGGTTAACTTTTCTTTCAACCGTTCGAAACTTTCCTGACATTGCTCCGTGCACTTAAATTCCTTTTCTTTCTTGAGTAGCTGGGTCATGGGTCGAGCTATCTTGGAGAACCCTTCAATGAATCTTCGGTAGTATCCGGCCAATCCCAGAAAGCTCCGGATCTCCGTTACAGACTTGGGTGCTTTCCATTCGGTAACCGCCTCAACCTTAGCAGGGTCTACTGCTACGCCACCGGCTGATATCACATGACCTAGAAATGCAACTTCCTTCAACCAGAATTCGCACTTGCTGAACTTCGCGTAGAGCTGATGCTCCCGGAGTTTCTTTAATACCAAGCGTAGATGCTCGGCATGTTCATCTTCATCCTTGGAGTAGATGAGGATATCATCAATAAATACTACCATGAATTTATCCAAATATTCCATGATTACCTTGTTCATAAGATTCATGAAATAAACCGGAGCATTTGTCAATCCAAAAGACATTACGGTAAACTCGTATAATCCGTAGCGTGTCGAGAACGCAGTCTTGGGGATGTCTCCAGCCCTGATCTTTAGTTGGTGGTATTCGGATCGAAGATCGATCTTAGAGAATATCTTGGCTCCTTTAAGTTGATCGAAAAGATCGTCTATCCGTGGTAACGGATATTTGTTCTTGATGGTCACTTCATTCAATGAGCGGTAATCCACACACATCCTCATGCTTCCATCCTTCTTCTTGACGAATAATACTGGGGCTCCCCAAGGTGATGAGCTAGGGCGTATGAATCCCTTCTCTTGTAGTTCCCTAATTTGCTTCTTGAGCTCTTCTAACTCATTAACTGGCATCCGATATGGCCTCTTGGATATGGGGGCAGTTCCGGGCATCAAATCGATGACAAATTCAATGTCACGATCTGGTGGCATTCCAGGTAGATCTTCAGGGAATACATCGGGAAACTTCTGAACTACCGGCATTCCTTTCAGGGGTAGCATGGTGAATATGCCACCGGCACGTTCAGGTAACCTGGGGTCTTGATCCATAGTCGCTCTCATTGCTGATCCCCAGGGTGTGGTTAACGTGACTTCCCTACGACTGCAATCTATGATGCCTCCGTTTCTTGTTAACCAATCCATGCCTAGTATGACATCGAGGGTTTGCGGTACTAGGACCGTAAGATTTGAGGGAAACACCACATCCCTAAGACGGATTGGCACGTCGACACAAGCTTGGTTCACATTTATCTCCCCTCCCGGTGAATGTACTATCATGGGTCTTCGCAGTTCTACTCGGTTTAGGTTGTGTTGTTGGCTAGCTTTTAAGGATATAAATGAATGCGATGCGCCTGAGTCGAAGAGAACTTTAACAGGAGTAGAATTTATAGAGAACGTACCCATTAGCACGCCCTGATCTTCCTGGGCTTCTTCTGCTCGCACGTGGTTCACTTGCCCACGTCCGAATCCGGTCGCGATCCTGCCTGTCTGCGGTGTCCTGAACAGTCCTCTCCCGGCTGTTGGGGTAGCAGTCCCTTGGATTGTCGTGGCATTGGCTCCAGGTGCGGATGGGCGTTTTGTTGGGATGCGGGCACTTGTTGGCGAAATGCCCATATTCCCCACTGTTAAAACAGCTTCCCGGCCTTTTTATCCCGGTAGTAGCCTGGTTTGGCGCAGGTGCGCGAGTCTGGGCAGTAACCGGCCTGTTGTAATTGCTAGGTGTGGCAGAGCGATTGACAGTCACTATTGCGGGCTTCCACCCTCACGAGGTAGCTCCTTTGGGTCGCTGAGATGCAACTTGAGGCGGACGGTTCATAGCAAGCCTTCTCTTGCGGTTGTGCTCCACTATCTTCCGATCGTTTTCCTGTCTAACCACCTTATTGATGAGACTCTGGAAACTGTCATGATCTTGCCCTATCATGGGTCCACGCAGCTCATCGTTTAGCCCTTCGATGAACTTGTCAACCTTTTCTTCCTCGTCCGCAAGATCTCCGGTTGCGTAACAGGCCAACTGAGTGAAACGGTTCAGGTATTCCTGTACCGTGGTATTCCGTTGACGCAGTCTCCTGAACTCATTCTTCTTCATGCGCATTACTGCGGCGGGCACGAAGTTGTCGCGGAAGGCGGTAGCGAATTCTTCCCAGGTGGGTTCTCCGGCACCTTCTTCCCGTGCCTCTTTATAAGTATCCCACTAGTCTCCGGCTGGTCCTTCCAATTGATTTACTGCGAAAATCACTTTGTCTGCCTCTCTCACTCGTACAAGGGTCAGCTTCTTCTCAATGATACGCAGCCAGTCCTCAGCATCCATGGGCTCTTCTGCTGTGGCGAACGTGGGTGGCTTGGTTCTCATGAATTCCCCAAAGCTGGATCCCCCACGATTGCCTTGATTATTCGCGATGGCTTGCAGGAGTTGGGTTTGTGCGGCCATAATTCCGGTTATGGTGTTTAGGTCAGGCTCAGGGGCTCCCTCATTGTTGTTTGTTGTCCGGCGTTGGCTGGCCATCTGTGTGGATTAGTCGAGTAAGTATTATGTTTCTCGAACCAACCCCCTAGGGTTCTATCCCAATCGGGTAGTTGTTTTTGATGTGAACTTTGTTTGGTAAGCATGGTGGAATAAACTCATTTGCAACATAACAACAACATTTCATAAAAACATCATAGAGTTCGCAAACCCAGACACAAGTGACTGCATATGTGTGCAGCCCAAATAAGGTTCAAACATTACAATCATCGAACTACGACATCAAACTACTCGTCGACATACATAGGGGGGTAAGGGTGTCTCGCTCTCCAAAAACCATCTCAGCGAGATCGGAGCCGTAGTGGATACCCAGTCTAGTCGTCCAGCCATCCGCAGGATCCTGGCGCAGGAAGGGGGTAGTCGCTGGCAGACGCGAACCTGAGCCCTCCCGGCTCGGAGGTGGTAGCCTCTGGGTCTGGCTTGGTCCTCTTGGGTGGTGGTCGTGTGCTCTTGCGTGCCGTGCTGCGGGTGCGAGGGCCACCGGCGAAGGTGATGCGGTAGGCAGGAGTCTCGTCCTCCAAGGGGTCGGTGATGTGCGGCTCTATCTCCTCTAGGTCATCCTCATCCTCTGCCTCGGAGTCAACCTGAATCGTGCTCTCCACACAAGACCCTGGTGGTGGGGAGGTAGCAGGAGCTGGTTCTCCAACTGGCGACTGTATCACTGTGGGGTCTATCAGGTAGGGTGCTGACTCGGTGGCTAGGGCATCTACCAGTGCGTGGAACGCTGGCGTGTACGGTGGGGTGAGGAAGAAGTAGCGGTCCTGCCCAACTGCTGTGGAAGTGGAAGCCCCAGTGGCACTGACTGTGGTGGCTCTGAGCTGCTCTGTAAGCTGGCTAACGTGCTCCTGACTCACCCTCAACTGCTCCTCGAGCGTATCCATCATCCTGCGATGCTCATCCTGCTGACCTGACAACTGCTGCATCTGGTCGCTGCGGGCCTGGAGCTGTGTCTTCAGTGAGTCTATCTCACTGCCCCGGGTCTGGTGCTCCTCCTCAAGCTGTAGGTGCTGCACTGTGAGATCAATCACCTCGTTCTCCAGCTCAATCAGACGCCTGTGCTGCTCGTCGATCTCCAGCAGAGGCGTCTCGTAGCAGTCGTCGACAGCCTCCGCCCATCGGGACAATCGGGTCACCATCGGGTTGTAACAACAGGGGGTGTCCCGGACGGTACACACGGAGCTGTCCTCCTCTCGGAACGGGTGGTGGGCAAACTCTGTGGTCGCCAACTCAGATCGATGGATCGAGCTGAGTCGGAGAAAGGCCTCCCGGGCAGCATCCTGCATCGCGGTCTCTGGAGTGTAGCGACAGTAGCGAGTCCTGAACCAGTGGCCTGCCTCTGAAGGAACTCGGGACTCAACCACCACTCTAGCCTCCCAGGCTGGTCCGATCTGCCTCACCTGGTAGGTAGGGATTCTCGGGTACCTCAAACACCTCATCATCCTGCGTAACTCCACGACATACCCCTCTGAATGGGGCAGGTCCATCTCCCAAGATGCACTCGAATCTGCCATCTATTTTTAAGAAAGTTTAAGATTAGTAAAGGTAAAACTCATTTTGCAAAGAAGTAGATATGAGTTAAGGAAAATATGCATTTGGTTTTGCGAAAGTAGGTTTTGTGAAAATATTCCTATTTGGGAATCTCTCCCTTGACCATCTACTTTGGGGTGGGGAACCATTTGGTCTTTCCTACAGTCGTATGGCTCTGATACCAACTCTGTAAGGACCCCCGTTTTGCAACAGGAATCACTCGTGTATTCTGCACCATTTCCCTGGATCAAGTAGTTTGGCACACACGCTACATAGTTGAATTACCAAAAGCGCATACATATGCGTCGTGTACGAATTATTACATCATAGGCCCGAAGGCGTAGTTTTAGAACAAAGGACCGAACGGTCCGGAATACAGTCCAAAAATAGAATATAGATAAGTAGCGGAGCGAAGGCAGCGGCATCGTCATTTCCACAGGCAACGACCGTATCTAGACCTAGTGGACACCCTCATCTTCCGCATCCTCTTCGTAGTAGGCGTATGGATCTTACGCGGTATCATCTTCGGCTTCTGATGAAGTTTATAATTGCAACGGCGGTTCTGTCTACCATCCATTGTGATCCCAAGGATGGCTTTCCGCCGTTGGTCGTCATGGTTTTCTGTGGACGCCCACCTTCCCTGCTCTCGGGGAGTGGCTCCAACAGCATAAAATTCATCATGCACTAACCCATCCCACACAGCTTAAGAGTTTATAGTCTAGCCAAGTGTAATACATGTCCCGGTGCTTAATATCCGTGAGCACGGCTATTCGAATAGATTTGATTTACTCACACTGCAGTGGATGTACACTTTACCCGCACTCCGCGACTGCCCAACACATGAGCCTCGTCCCAACACATGAGACGCGTCGCGGCAAAGCCTTTCGATAACCTTGCATTGGCAGTACCCGCTCCATGAACTATCATCCTCATGCACTCTAGGCGTATCTGTTTCTAGCAGTGAGAGGAGTTCTGGCGCTCCCGGGAAGGGAAGTCTCACACGCACGTAAAGTTTATAGTTTAAGTTTAGATTCTCACTCTCACACACGTGGCAGTCCTACAAATGGCGACACCGACGTAGGGCACGCATCGCGGCCCTACCTCAACGGCTGCCCCACCGTAGCGCACCTGTCTCACACACGGGGGTGAACCATCTATGCAAGGATACTGCCTCTGCTCGGCTATCTAGTCCGCTAGGTCTATACCCATCTGAGAAGTGCGGTTGTACGAGGGTCGTTTCATGCTTAACTTCATGGCTCGGTCCTTAACTGACCGTGGACGGTACTAGCCTTTTCCAGATACCACCCAAATCCACCATCCGCCCTAGTCGAAAATAGTTGTTTAGTTTCATTTCTCCTTTCACAAATCATGTCATCATATCATGGCAATGTGGCGCTCATGTCTCCACATGCCGCATCTCAATTACCTTCCCAAAGGTAATTGCCCAAGCATATAGCGTTTTGATAAACATGAGTATGCATGATTCTAGAATAGCATTACTAAGCATTTGTCATAATTGACTAGGGACTCATACGTAACATGGTTATAAGAGGATAGGGGGTGAACAATATTCAAGGCATGGCATAACGACAAGTAGGATGTTCATCATTGCATGTAACTTTATTTGCAAACAAAATAATTTCGCAATTTGGGATCGATATGTTCAAGGAATAGTGATGACTTGCCTTGCTCGAAGTCCGGTGGTTCTTGGTCTTCGGTCGGACTCACAGCTCCCTCGGGATCTATAATTACGTGCGAAAGGAATTGAATTCATTTAGAATTCAATTTAAACTCCAACAAAATCCAGTTTAAAGAAAAGATCGAGCGCGAGGGTTAAACGACGACGTCGGTTCCATTTTGTTTAAAAATAATACTATTTTGATTTTTAATACCGTTGTTCTAAAATATTAGCGCTAGCCAATTTAAACTATTAATCCGATTTGATTTACGCGTCTCGAATAAATTAGAGACCGATAATAAAAGGTAACCCTACCCAGTGAATAGTCGGCTAAAATAATCACGACGGGTAATTTAGCGGATAGCCCTATTATTGAGTAGGAACCAACTAGATACCGACTAAATAAATATTTAAATAGATACGAACGATCGCATACATACGATAGCAATTTAAAAAAAACGACCGGTAATTAATCCTCCGACTATATATATATAAAACGACTAACGAAATTTAACTAATAAAAATCTACATAATCGGCTAAGTACATTGCTAAGCATTAACCATTAAAGAATAATCTAGTTAGGTGAACATTTTAAATCGCAATTAAATGTCCGATATAATTCTACCCGCGTTTCCAAAATAACTGATGTCGGTCTATCTTATTATTTAATTAAACTAACACTTTATATTAATCTAGCACATATATTCGAGATAAACAAAATTAAGTTCCTAATCCTCTAATTTTACCTCTGTCTATTTTATTTTTATTTTTATTTTTTTTTCCTTTCTCTCTCTCTCCCTTTTCTTTTTCTCTTTTTTTTTCTTTTCCTTTCTGCCTTCTCCCTTCTTCTTTTCTTCTTCTTCCTCCTCCGTTCCTCTCTTTTCTCTCTCTCCCTTCCTACTGCCTCTCTCTCTCCGTCGATAGAAAGGGAGGGGAAGGAGGAGGAGGGGGGCTCACCTACGGCGGCGGCGACCCGGGCAGGGCGGCAGCCGGTGGCGACGGCGGCGCAGCCCAAGCGGCGGCAAGGCGGCAATGGCGCTCGGTAGTGGGGCGCGGCAGTGGAGGAGAAAGGAGGGGAGTGGAGGGATGGTGTGGGGGAGAAAGGGCTCGGCCGGGGGGAAATTTTATAGGCCGGGCCGGGGAGGTGCGGTGGACACGGCGGCATGGCGCGCGGCATGGGGGAGGCGTACGGTGACGTACGCGGCGGTACGGCGGCGTCATGGCGCGGCACGGCGGTGGGTGCACGCGGCGGGTACGGTGACGTCAGGCGGTAGCGTTGCGCGGGTACGGCGTCGCGCGCGTGGCGCAAGGCGCGGTACGGCCGGGCATGGGCGTGTACGGCGCGGCGGCGGCGAGGGCGCGGAGCGCGAGCGGCGGTGCGCGTGGGCAGTGTGCACGCGCGGCGCGGCCGGGCGTCGTGCACGCGTGCGGCGCCGGCGGCGGCGAGGCGCACGCACGGGCGGCTCGAGGGCGGCCGGCGTGCGGCGCGGGGCGGCAGGGCGGCACGCGGGCGGTGCGCGCGGGGAGGGCACGGCACGGTAGGGCGGCGGCGGGCGGCGCGAGCGTACGGGCGCGGGGCGCGCGTGCGGCGCGGCGGGCGGCGCGGTCGCGCGGGTGCGGAGCGGCCCGAGGGCGGCTGGTGGCGCGGCAGGGCGCGTGGGCGCGCGAGCGCGAGCCTGGGGGGCGGGGAGACCCGGGCCGAACACTTGGCGGCCCGTGAATAGTGTTGGCAGGGTATTTTTGGCCCTTGGGCTAATTTTCTCCACTGAAAATTATTCTAAAAATTGTGCCAGGTCAACCAATCAAATGTAAACAATATTGTGTAATATTTGTGGTAATTTATTTACTATTATTTATATTTATATATTTTATTCCTTCCCCTCTTTTCACCTATTGGCCCCGTATTTCCGTATTTACGCGAATGTATTTTAATACCTCGGATTTATACTTGGCCTCTTATATTTGTGTACATATTTATGTATATGCCAGAAAATACCCTCTTAACTTCAGGTCACTATAATTAATTATCTCCCTATAATACACCTTTGATTAATCTAACGTAAAGTCCAATAAAACATGCGAATAAATCTGGCGTTATGCAATGTATATTAAAAAGTTTTCTGAGGGTCCATATTTTAGGATTTCGATTTCTGTTGGTCGAAATTTTTAGGGCGTTACATGTACATTAGAGCACATTGATTACTTATTTACTTTTAAGTTTACTCTATTCACTGTTCAAATAAGGTACAAAATATATGCCCTAATAGCTCCCCTTTAGCAAATAGGTTATATACTTTTCCGGAATGAATGTTGAACATGAGCAGATACTGGTGCATATTATATGCCCTAAGAGCATGTGGATGTGATCTAATTACTGAATTTGAATAGATATCATTGACATGGTGCTTTGTATGGATATCACTGTCTTATGTGAAATTAGGTGCCATTCTCTTGTTTGTAACTGGTTTTAAATTCAGTCACCTTGAACCTGACTCCTGATTGCAAAAGAAGTACATATGCAGTGCAATTCCGATGGCCAAGGTTCAGACCAACTCATATAAAGCAAGGCTCTAAAAGTCATATAAACTGTTTGCCATGCAATTCTGAATTGATGACGAAATTCCATAGGTTTTTTATGTGTGAGTTTATCACTGCTGCTGCTGATGTTATAGTCAAATGATCACTACTGATGTTATAGTCAGAACTCCATATATTAATGATCAGACTCGTATAGAGAAGGTATAGAAACCCTCCTCCCCTACCGCTCCCCCTTCTCTCTCTGCCCATCTATAATATAGATCCGTCCCCTCTATCAACGTAACCAGGTCAGTGTCACGCCCATAAATTTATCCCAATTTTCCAGACTATTTTGCGTATAAATCCCTGTCCAGGAATCAAGCCAGGCTACACAAAACGACAAATCAATATACAGATCCAAACATAAATAAAGCGTAAATACTTACAGAAGAGGCACTTAGTCCTCACACCAAAAGAAAGCAGCAGCGGAAAAAGGCGACGATCCTAGCGGGGCTTCAGCTGCACTCCACAGGCAAAACTCAACTGGGGTATAAGCCTTGGTCTTCTAACTTCGTCTTCAGCTCAGAAGCACTACACTTCTGAAAAGGGAGAATAATAGCAAGGCTGAGTACAACCACCGTACTCAGCAAGCCACACCAACGATGCATTCGTGCAAGGGGAGACAAGGAGGGTTTGTGGCTATTTGCATCAATGCGGTTGTAAACATTTATAGTTGAAAATGGTAAAACAATTGATTAATTAAGGCAATATTAAACATCTCCACTGAACAACGCTACACCATGTTGAACAGGCCCAACCCTTCCACCTGAACTAAACCAGTTCATTAAGTCAAATTATTTTAGGGATGAGACTAATCACGGTGAGCTGGTCGATCACCCATAACCGCGGCACGGCTATTCGAATAGTTTTACTCTGGCCAGAGGTGTACATCTGTACCCACAAGACACAGCCCCACGACACGTTACCGCGTGCCGGTATACCACCATGGTACCGCAGAAAGGGACTGTGACAGGACCCTTCGCATAGCCCCCTCTAATCAATCGTACCACCGCATGTTTCACCCCCGCTCCTCAACAGGCAATGGGTAGCCCCCTCTCGTGCCACAGTGAATCCGGAAGCCGCATAGACCATCGCAGGGCCCATACAAACTTTATCACGCTCACCCTAGCCACTGTACATCAGCTAGAGGGAAGCTACACTACAAGTCCATCCGTTGCCCACTCTAGGCTTGTGGTACGCACGGTGTTTCTTCCAGGGATTCCCGTGAACCGGTCCTTAATTACCATGGGTGCGACTAGCAAAACCATGCACCCACAGCCCACCATTAATCCATATTTTAGTTGGATAATTATGACCAACGAAATGTGGTCAGTTGTCTCGAGCTCGCAGCTCATCAAGATACTAGAAATAAATAATGTAATTGTCCCATATTGTGAGCTAGTGGTATTAAGCATGGCTAAGCATAAAATAATTCTAGCTAGGTCAACATGAGACACAAGCTAGTCAAATTATCACCCAGTTTGACAAAGAAAGGACATCAAGTAAATATGGCTCAAGCGAGCAGATAGGTAAACCCTATTCCCGTGTAATTAGCAAAACATGCAATTTATTTGTAAATGGTAAAACATTTTATAAATTGGGATCAAAATGATCAAGGGGAATGTGTGACTTGCCTTGCTTCTTCGATTGATATTCTGAACTAATAAAAACCAAATAAACAGTACATAAAAGTAAACAAACATGTAGAGCTCAATTTAAGATGAATTTTGCAACTTGAATGGCTCAATTTTGAGTTCGTATGAATTAGTTATGAATTTTAGAAGTTTTGAGCCATTTAAATGAATTTATGGAATTTTACCCGATTTATGACACAATTAATAATTATTTTAAAAGAAAAAGAAAAAGAGGAGGGTGCTGACCAGCGGGCCCCGCGGGTCAGCCGGTCAAAGGGAGGGGGCACACGGGTCCACGATGGACTCGGTCCACCACGGCCCAAACGGTGCCGTGGACCAATGCCCACCGGTCCACGGGAGGAGGCGGCCAGGGCACGGCTTGGCGGCGGCCAGCCCGGCCGAGCGGCGGACGGGGTGGCGGCATGGGGCGGCGGTGGTGGGGCGGGTGAGGCCGAGCGCGGGCGGCACGGGTGCGGGGCGGTGGCAGACGAAGCACAGCGGAGCGGCGGCGCGCGAGCGACTCGGCAGCGGCCGGGTGGTGGCAGGCACGCGCGCGGGCGGTGAGCGGCACCGAGGCGGCGCAGAGCGGAGCAGTGGGAGCAGCGGCACGGGTGGTGGTGGTCGGCGACCGTCGCGGCGCACGCGGGCGGCACGTGTGCGGGCGCGTGCAAGCAGGCGGCGCGGCAACGCCTTGCGGCAGCGGCGCTCCGGGCAGGCGGCGATGGCACGCGGTCGGGCGGTGCTAGCGGGCGGTGGTGCGGGCGGCGCGGTGCGGTGGTGGGGTGGTGATGCGCGGCCGAAGGTGGCGCGTCGCGGCAGAGCGGCGTGGTGGCATCGGCGAGCGCGGGAGCAGCGGCGCGGTGGCGACTTGGCGGCAGCAGCCGGCGGCAAGCGGCGCGTGCGGCATTCGCGGGGCAGCGGCGCAGCGCGTGGTGGCAGAGGGGGGAAAAAGGGGCCGGCAGTGGCGGTAGGGGAGCGGCTTTAGTAGGGGGGTTGCCGCCGGGTGGTGTGGGGAAGTGGGTGACGTGGGCGCGGAGTGGCGGCGTGGGTGGTTGCCGGTCGGAGTGGGGGAGAGAGAGGGATGGGAGGCGGAGGTTAGGGATGACAGGTGGGGCCGCAGGTCCCACCTGTCAGAGAGAGGGAGAGAGGGAATCGGTTGGGGGACGTATCTTAGACTTCAAGGAATGGGAGGCAAGGTGGGCCGAGCTGGGAGGGAGAAGGACGACCCAAGAGGGAGGGAAGAGAGAGGAGGGGGAGGGAGATAGAGGGGCCGGTGGGGGGAGGAGAAGGGCTTTGGGCCGAAAGTGGCCCGAAGTGAGGGAGAGGGTTTTATTTTGTTTTCTTTTGTTTAATTGATTAAGTGAACTTTGTGCTATTAAAATTGTTTCTTGAGCTCCGACAATTCACAAAAAATTTCAGAGAATATTTTAGGGCACGGGGAATATTACAAAATATTTCCGGCCATGATTTTTAAAGGAAAATTTTAATTTCCCTCACTATTTCACTTGATTAATCTGTTTTAATATTTAATGTAATTTCTATGAATGCATTATTTAATGATTTTTAATCCCGATCGAAAATCGGGGCATGACAAATCTACCCCCTTACAGGAATCTCGTCCCGAGATTCGGGGATGACTAGAAAGAAGGCTGGAGTGCAGGGGTGGTGCTGGACTTGTTTGCTAACTTCTGCGGTTTCTTTCTGACTCACACAGACTGATTGACCCAATCTCCCCACTGGCCTGACTGACCTCAAACTAAGCACTCTGTTGTTTCTTCCAAAAACTGCACTCATTGGTTCTGCTCAATCTGACACTGCTCTAGATTGCAGGTGCTGATAAATCTTACTTTCTTGGACTGCGTTGATAATACTGACACACCTAATAATCTGCTTAAACTGAACGTTTAGTGTCATCGCCTTTGATAACCTGAAGATTCACGACGTAGACAAGGGGTTGGTGGGGCTTCCTCGGAAACTTGCACCAACTTCCATGAACTCACAAACTCTGTACTGGCTTCGAACTGCCCCTGACTAGAACCATGAGTCTTCCAGGGAGTTGCTCGATCTCAACGAAGAGTATACCAAGAAGTTACCCGATCTGACTTTCGTTCGGAGCACGGGTTCTGGATTGTTGCTTCTATAAGCCGGACTGTCGATGCTTTGACTTGAGGCACTCTGGAATTCAACCTGTTAGCTTAAGATTGATGGGGCTCGGTTGGCACATTGAGGCTGGCCTTTGGTGAAACCATATACTTTGGATTTTCTTAAACTGCTTCGGCCTGAATGACAGCGCTACAACCAACTGCTGGGCCTGCTTTTCCGATGGACTGCGTGACTCTAGGTCGCTGCTTTTGTAAGCTGAACAATTGATTCGATAACTCGGGTATACATGAGAACTCAATACGATGGCTTGAGGTTGGTGTAGATCTGCTAAGGCTTCACAACTGATTTCTTCATTTAGACCCCATCTTGCTTTCCCTGGTTAGACCTCCAAGCAAAATTGTTATGAGGTAAACCCATTTTAACTCCAAGATTTCTTTACCCAAGTCGTTGATCTTTTGACTGACTGCGAACACTTGATGCTCTATCAGTTAATCCCAATGAAACATTGATGGTGCACTTCCATTCCAGGAAACTTGGAATCTAACACGTAATTGATGACATGAAGTCCCACATAAGAGTGACTCTTATTCAACTCACAAATCTAAAACTCTTGATCAACACTTCCATTAGCTCTGACTGCTGGAACAAATGTTCTGTTGGTATCATGACTTCGGTGTCGACTGGCTGAACAGGTCAGTTAGTTTGTGTCTGTTGAAACAAGCATGGATCACTTACCAAATAATGCCCACAAGAGTGTTCTAACTGTTTGCCATTTCACTTGTTCTCTTGCCACTGACTGACACCTCTGTATCTGATAGAAGCCAACTTCGTTGTTGCTTACAGACCAGCATCGGAACCTGTACAACTACTGAAAACTGCCCTTGAGGCTGCCAAGACTATCTGCTTAATAAGCAAACAAGTTCACTTTCGATCCTTGAGTAAAGATGATTCACCGAGAGGGATCCGCTGTCATACACCCCACTCTGCTGACTACACCCTTTTGGACCTGACTCTTCTATCCATTTACTCAAACAAAGGTGTCGGGCAAAACTCTTGTTGACTTCCTTGAACTTAACCATGATTGTCAAGATGGTAGATACATCTTCCGAAAGAAGCACAAATCTCGGGCTGTATCAGGCTCAAGAGGTTATTCCCACGGTACCACATTTCACTTCTTCGCTTCTTCTTCGCTGGCTCCTCTAGATTGACAAACTAGAAGTTCTGCAGTTGCTCTCCCACAAATACTGTGTCCTGTATGACTGTTGGAGACTGACTTCGATGCTGCCGAGAGTTTCTGCTCTTTGATCATTTGGTTATACAACCTTTCCTTCAGACCTTGATTAGAGATGTTTCACTGGAAAGGATTCCGTGTCGCTTAATCTATTGGCTGTACTTTCTGGCCTAACATTCGCATCCATCTATTCTGGACCGGTGTGGCGAAACGATTCCATTGGCATCTTCCAAGAAACTCTGAGATGCTTTCTGTCATACTCTCTGTTTGCTATATGTTTCAGGAGATGACTTTCATAGCTTTTCTAATCCATGTATGGAATGATTTATTTGCTGACTTCCGAGAAACATTGAGATGGTTTCTGAAAGCTATATGGTTGCCTTAAATCAAGAACGACCGTTCTTGATCCATGTTCACACCACTGGGGTGTTGTCCCCATTGACCAAACTCTGAAGAACTTCCAAAGTTACAGGGTTCCGTTAATTCTTATATGATGTCATACTCAAATATTTACTTCCATCCTTTCATCATCCTGGTTTACCACTGGTACTATCCTCTAGAGAAACCTCATCATGTTGAGTGTTACTGTGATCCAACCATTTTCATTTCGTTGGTCAACCATTCCTTTATTGACTAGCAATTAGGTCTTGGAGCTCAACAAAGCTACGATGAGCTAGAGAAGAAACTCTAGGTTTCTCGTGACACTGGACAGATATACAAATTAACTTGCTTTCGGATACTCAAGATGAATCATCAGAGAAGAAAACTGTCTAACTCATACTTTATTCAACTTTCCCTTTTCCTTACTTAACTTCCATGGAACTTTCTGCACAAGGGAGGTACTTGAACACCAAAGACTCATGCACGATCAATGACCCTTGCTGACAGAGTTGTTGATCAGATAACACTTTGACCATTTGATTCTGCCATGGTATCTGGCTCCATCGTTGCTTACTAGCTGGAGATCTCACAAGAACGATATCCTGACTCCTGACACTCCTCAGGAAAGCATCAGTTTTCCAATCTTCTTGGTAGCTTAAACAAGCAAATCCTTCTAGTTGTTGGTGCCACACTCGTGTGATTGCTGCCAGGCATCTGAGTTGAAGCAACATGAGGTGCATGGCTGGTGTTTTATGGCCATCTTGAGGTCTAGTACTGGAGACCTTTACTGCGGTCGATACTAAAGAACTGAACTGTCTCACTGCAGTTAGAGTAGACCACTAGTTTTCTAGCATTACTAGCCCTGCTATACTGATTCTGTAACCTTAAAGCGGTTGCTAGTGAAACAATAGAGATTTCATCGGTGCCCTTAATGACAATTCGTTGTGATGGAGTGGAGTGGAGGTTATACATTACAACTGAAGGTTGACATCCACTGACTTTCTGGTGTCTTTAGGTTGGATCTGGCTACTTTGTGTTGAAACTGATGCAAACTTGAGGGGCAGGGTTGCCGGGACCAAAACTGTTGACTTGATCATACTGACGCTGTGACATCGAACAACCTTTTGAGAGGTGACCTGTCTTCTCACAATTGAAACAATGGTACGCCATCTTCTTTGGCCTTCCAAGTGAACACTCTCCGAAGTGGGGGTCCTGGCTCCAAACAGCTGAAACAACACTGATTTGATTGACCATGATGTGCAGTCTTCTTGGTCGGCTTGCTTGCAGCTGGACCTGAAGCAAGGAGAGACTGATGAACCTTGTTGGGGGTGCTTCTACAACCACGGTTGGTCTCCACGGGAGTTGGAGCTGTAGTGCACCATAATTCTTGACGATCAGTTGGCTTGAGGCTTCAGTCCTTCTGGGGCACTGCACCTCATCTTCTATCGGTGACCTGACGTACACCTTCCATGGACAGTCGGACACTATGCATAAACTGCCCTTGTGAACCACGACCATAACCTGCATCACTGATTGCTTCATGGATTGGCGGTGGCTTGGATGTACCCGTCTGCTGGGGACTTGGTGGTATACTAGCTTCGACCCATATTCTGACTCTGAGCTTGCATTTGAACTTGCATCTGACGTTGTTGGTGCCACTTGTACTGCAGTTAACCTTGCGTTGAGCTTTGCATCCCCTGCGCTAATGCACTCATCATCTGATCTTGGACACTAAAAGTTGATCACGGGCGGGGGTTCATCTGGTATTGGGGGTACATCGTTGCTTTTGACTGAACCACGGATCTGTGACTTTGACTCACTGATGTTGTTGTTGCTCCTCTTCTCTCTGACACTGACCATCTGCTGCCTGGACAGGGATAGAAGGAAGCGAGGAGGTTGCTAAAGATAAGACCTTAGACCACTTGATTATTGATCTGTTGTAAGTAGACTTTTATTGTTCAAGTTGCTTAAGCAAACAACCTAGTATGGTCGCAACCCCACCACTGATGCAAACCATACCCCTACACGCAAGCAAACAACACACGTACTAGCAGCTAACGAAACTACTATTCAGAAAGGATTGGGTTTAGGTAAACTTCGGGAAAGCCTCACTTGATCCTCGTGAAACGATGACTCTGAACTGACCATCTTGCTCCTTCCAACTTGAAGCTTGAGGGTTGGACTTGACTTTCGGGAGTAGATGTGAAACCATCGGTTTGCCCTCCAGGTTCAACAACTAGAGAGTTGGGGGGAAGAAGGAGAGACATTTGGTAAACCATTTTGCAAAGAAATGCCGAAAGGTGAGAGGAGACAATTTCGCAATTAGGGTTTTCGGAAAACTTGTCCTTAGGGTTTGACCATTTGGCTCAACCTACAGTCGAGTTGGCTCTGATACCACTTTGTCACGCCCAGAAATTTATCCCAAATTTCCTAGACTATTTTGCGTATAAATCCCTGTCCAGGAATTAAGCTAGGGTACACAAAATGACAAATCAATATACTGATCCAAACGTAAATAAAGCGTAAATACTTACAGAAGAGGCACTTAGTCCTCACACCGAAAAGAAAGCAGTAGCGGAAAAAGGCGACGATCCTAGCGGGGCTTCAGCTCCACTCCACAGGCAAAACTCAACTGGGGTATAAGCCTTAGTCTTCTAAGTTCGTCTTCGGCTCAGAAGCACTACACTTCTGAAAAGGGGAATAATAGCAAGGCTGAGTACAACCACCGTACTCAGCAAGCCACACCAACGATGCATTCGTGCAAGGGGAGACAAGGAGGGTTTGGGGCTACTTGTATAAATGCGGTTGTGAACATTTATAGTTGAAATAGGTAAAACAATTGATTAATTAAGGCAATATTAAACATCTCCACTGAACAACGCTACACCACATTGAACAGGCCCAACCCTTCCCCCTGAACGTAACCAGTTCATTAAGTCAAATTATTTTAGGGTGAGACTAATCACGGTGAGCTGGTTGATCGCCCATAACCACGGGCACGGCTATTCGAATAGTTTTACTCTAGCCAGAGGTGTACATCTGTACCCACAAGACACAGCCCCACGACGCGTTACCGCGTGCCGGTATACCACCATGGTACCCCGGAAAGGGACTGTGACAGGACCCTTCGCATAAACCCCTCTAACCAATCGTACCACCGCAGGTTTCGCCCCCGCTCCTCAACAGGCAACGGGCAGCCCCCTCTCGTGCCGCAGTGAATCCGGAAGCCACATAGACCGTCGCAGGGCCCATCCAAACTCCATCATGCTCACCCTAGCTAGTGTACGTCAGCTAGAGGGAAGCTACACTACAAGTCCAGCCTGTTGCCCACGCTGGCTTGTGGTACGCACGGTGTTTCCTTCCAGGGATTCCCGCGAACCGGTCCTTAATTGCCATGGGTGCGACTAGCAAAACCATGCACCCACAGCCCACCATTAATCCATATTTTAGTTGGATAATTACAACCAACGAAACGTGGTCAGTTGTCTCGAGCTCGTAGCTCATCGAGATACTAGAAATAAATAATGTAATTGTCCCATATTGTGAGCTAGTGGTATTAAGCATGGCTAAGCATAAAAAAATTCTATCTAGGTCAACATGAGACACAGGCTAGTTAAATTATCACCCAGTTTGACAAAGAAAGGACATCAAGTAAATATGGCTCAAGCGAGCGAGCAGATAGGTAAACCCTATTCCCGTGTAATTAGCAAAACATGCAATTTATTTGTAAGTGGTAAAACATTTTATAAATTGGGATCAAAATGATCAAGGAGAATGTGTGACTTGCCTTGCTTCTTCGATTGATCTTCCGAAATCTTTTCCGTGCGAACGCGATCGTCCGAAACAGCGGAGTCTACACGTTGGCACGCAAAATGAGGAAAAACACTAATAAAAACCAAATAAACAGTACATAAAAAGTGAACAAACATGTAGAGCTCAATTTTAGATGAATTTTGCAAGTTGAATGGCTCAATTTGGAGTTCGTATGAATTAGTTATGAATTTTAGATGTTTTGAGCCATTTAAATGAATTTTTGGAATTTTACCCGATTTATGACACAATTAATAATTATTTTAAAAGAAAAAGAAAAAGAGGAGGGTGCTGACCAGCGGGCCCCGCGGGTTAGCCGGTCAAAGGGAGGGGGCACACGGGTCCACGATAGACTCGGTCCACCACGGCCCAAACGGTGCCATTGACCAAGCCCACCGGTCCAGGGGAGGAGACGGCTAGAGCACGGCTTGGCGGCGGCCAGCCCGGCCGAGCGGCGGCGGGGCGGCGGCGCGGCCACCGGCGGGGACGGCCGGCTGAGCGTCGGAGGGCGGCGGCCCATGGGGCGGGGCGGCGCACCGAGGCGGCGGCGCGGCTCGCGGGGCTGGCGGCATGGGGCGGCGCCAGCGGGGCGGGTGAGGCGAGCACGGGCGACGCGGGTGCGGGACGGTGGCAGACGACGCACGGCGGAGCGGCGGTGCGCGAGCAACATGGCAGCGGCCGGGTGGCGGCAGGCACGGCGCGGCGGGCGGTGAGCGGAACCGAGCGGCACAGAGCGGAGGCAGTGGGAGCAGCGGCACGGGCGGTGTTGGGCAGCGACCGGCGCGGTGCACGCGGGCGGCACAGGTGCGGGCGCGCGTAGGCAGGCAGCGCAGCAACGCCTGGCGGCAACGGTGCTCGGGCAGGCGGCGATGACGCGCGGCCGCGCGGTGCTAGCGGGGTTGGTGGTGCGGGCGGCCGAAGGCGGCGCGTCGCGGTAGAGCGGCATGGTGCGCATCGGCGAGCGCGGGAGCAGCGGCGCGGTGGCGACTTGGCGGCGGCAGCCGGTGGCAAGCGGCGCACGCGGCATTCGCGGGGCAGCGGTGCGGCGTGTGGTGGTAGAAGGGGGAAAAAGGGTCGGCGGCGGCGGTAGGGGAGCGGCTTAAGTAGGGGGGGTGGCCGCCGGGTGGTGCGGGGAAGTGGGCGACGTGGGCGCGGAGTGGTGGCGTGGGTGGTTGCCGGCCGCAGTGGGGGAGAGAGAGGGCGTGGGAGGCGGAGGTTAGGGATGATTTTTCAATTTTGCCGAATTAAACTGATTTCCTATTTAAAAATTCACCCGCAATTTTGTAATTTCGTCTAAATGGATGTTGCCCAATATTTTTGGTTTTCCAAGACATTTCACTCCAACTTTCCAAATTCCGATAATTTATTTATTATTATTATATATATTTCCTTTTCTTTTTACCCTTTACTCTCACATATTCTTACGTTCGCTTATATACAATTATGCCTAGGATTTATACCTAGCCTCCTATGTATATATACATATTTATATATTGGCAACATATATCCGCTTGAATTTGTGTCACCATATTTCTTATATATTTATTATAATTCCTCCTAAAATTATATTATTTACTAGGTGTAATATTCGTTTAAACCCTACATAAAACATTATTCTAAATTGTATTTTAATTATATCCTTCGCCAAATTATCTTTTAGAGTGTATCTCGATTAATCCTTTGGCCAATCGCTTCGGGGCTATTCCGAATTACTTCCTTATAATGCACAATTGATTAACCTGCAACAAAATCTAAATAAAACGTGCGACTAAAACCGGCATGATGCAATTCATTTTAAAAAAATTTTGAAGGTCCATATTTTAGGGTTTCAGTTTTGTTGGTCGAATTTTTAGGGCGTTACATCGCCGCCGCTAATTTCCATCCAGACCAACTAGTAATCTCACATGAGTGCATGGAATAATTGAAACATGTTATTCTCTCCAACTAAGCCCTCTTCCATCAATCGGCTACCATCTATATGACAGATCTCTTCCCCCACATGATCCCTCAGGTAACTCCTTTATTTCCTCTATCTCATTCCTGTTTTAAATATATCAGCCGATTCTATTCTTAACTTTACATGCTATCTCTGCCTTTTCAGACTACAGATGCATCTCCTCCTCGCACAAGCAAAAGTGGCATGGATATCGAATATGCTGCAGGGCTGCTACCTAGCGGATGTGGTTTAACTCCTCCTGTCATCGGCTATCATGCCCCCAAGACATCAAGCCTGCTCCAAGGACAGATAAGGGATCCAGCCGACGCAGGGAGAAAAAGAAAAGCTAAAGAATTAGCTACCATGCCACCAGTTACCAAGAAGAAACCTAAAAGGCAACCACCTCCACCAGCCGATGACATTGATGAAGCCCTGGATGACGCAGCCATCGAGCAAGCCATAGATGAAGCTGTAGCCGAACTGAGCGATGTAGGAGAGAAAACACCAACAGCCTCCCCGGCTCCAAAAAGGACTCCTACAACTCCTGTTGCTCCAGCAGTTTTCTCTCGACAACCCAGAGTAAGATCATCTTCCTTATTACATGATTTCTTCATTTATCACCAATCTCACTATTCAAACTTTCCACTTTGCAGAAGAAAAGACCGGCCGAGAAGAAGAAACCAGCACCAATATCGGCTAAACCAACTGCTCAAACTCCTCCGGTAATTCTCAACACTTAAGATTTCAAATTTACTCTTAGCCGATACCAACTAACACTTGTTTAAACATTCACAATTTGTTAGCCTCCTTCTCCATCATTGCCTCCAGCACAACCAATTTCAAGTGAACACACTGCATCGGCTGTAGGCAGTCACCACGTTGTGGAAGAAAAAACTGCTGCTCCTGATATTCCTGTAATTCTTACATCCTCAAAGGTTTCACATCGGCTATACAAAACGCTCTGTTACTTATATCCTCTTCGTTTCTCTTTCTTGCAGGTCTTAGCCGGTTTATTTTCTTTTGACATTAAATATTACTTCGATGAAGAAACAAAAGGAGATATTACAAGCAAGGCCTTGGCTCCTTTAGCCGACGACGTAAAAAGAAATCTCGAAGACATTTCTCATCGGCTGGAGGCCTCTTTAGATAGCCTAGTGGTCGATTGTAGCTCTATCCGGGCCAGGTTTTAGGAAATCCAAGCTCTAATCCCAAATG